>PVIA01004125.1:0-147802 GCA_004024845.1 Tonatia bakeri
CAGCCTCGGAGTTGCCTTCAAAGGGCTCAGAGTAATTTCACCTCCTTAACAGTTAGGGAGTAGTTACGTTCATACAGTCCTAAAATTATTTCAGCCCTTGGAAGGCAACCTCGAGGCTGATGATGCCTGTGGTGAAAATGAGTTTGACACCCTTGAACAGAGAATAGATTGGTAGTTTTTAACCACTGTATCAGCCATGATTCTGTAGGAAGATACAGAAACATACTTACAACCAGGGAATTGCATGCGGTGTAGTAAGAAGGGAAAGATTTATTTTTAAATCCTCTTCAGAGGATGTTTCTTGATTTGAGAGAGAGGAACAATAATGTCACACACAAACATCAATTACCTGCTCTTTGCACTCCCACTGGGAATCCAACCAGCAACCTTCTAGTGCACAGGATAATGCTCCAAAAAACTGAGCGCCACCTGTCCAGGGTGAACATGGAAAATATTAACCCACGATTGTCCCCTAACATTTCCTTCTTTGTTCCAGGAACCCAAACACATATACACAAAAAAATGCTACGAGACTTAGGCTCCTACAGATACTTTGGTATTGTGGTAAAATACACAAGAAACAAGTTCACCCTTTTAATTCTTTTTTTTTAAGATTTTATTTATTTATTTTTAGAGAGGGAAGTGGGGGGGAGAGAGAGAGAGAAACATCAATGTGCGGTTGCTGGGGGACATGGCCTGCAACCTAGGCATGTGCCCTGACTGGGAATCCAATGAGCGATGCCTGGTTCTCAGCCCGAGCTCAATCCCCTTTTAATTCTTTTTTAAAGGGCACGGTTGCACGCCACTAAATGCATTCCCAGTGTTGTGGCAACCTCATTTTCATTACCGCAAAAGGTAACCTTGTACCACCCAACAATCCTCAGGTTCGTGCTCATACACTTCCAACCCCCTACAGCACAGGCTCCTGCTGGGATTATGGGATTAACAGATTAACAGAACCCTGCATACATTTTTTAAAATCTATTTTATTTATTTTTAGACAGAGGAGAAGGGAGGGAGAAATAGAGGGAGAGAAGTATCAATGTGTGGTTGTCTCTCATGTGGCCCCCACTTGGAGACCTGACCCGTAATCCAAGCATGTACCCTGACTGGGAATCGAACTGGTGACCCTTTAGTTCTCTGCCCATGCTCAATCCATTGAGCCACACCAGCCAAGGCTAAACCACCTACACTTAATCTCATTCCATAAAACTGATTAAAACCCAATGGCTTTTGGAAATTCCCGGAATCAAGATGTTTAGAAAGAAGTTATGCATGGGTCCCAAACCTAGCTCCTAAACTCAAAAAGCCATTTTCTCTTTTCTCCAGGGATGCATTTCTTCCCAAGTACAACAGCCAGGGAAAAACAATCACACTCCCTCCAGCCAGAGACAGGGGGTCCCTCTGAAGGTCTTGGCAAGGTCACTGAGAGTCAGAAAGATGAACCCCCAGGACAGCTGGGGGAGGGGAGCATTCCTAGAGGTTCTTGTCTGGAAGGTGAACACATCCTTGCACAAGCTTTGGGATGGGAGAAAAGAGGGTCTGAAACCCCGGAAACTAAGAAGGTTCAGGTTGTTTGCCATCAGGTAGAAGGCCATGATTCCACTGGTCATTTTTAATCCCTCCAGGTTCCTTTCACAGTAAAGAAAAACACACAATCACAGAAAGCGATAACAATCAGAGCCAAGATATGGAAGCAACTTAAGAGCCCATCAAGAAATGACTGGATAACAAGTGGTGCTTCTGTTGAATGGAATATGACTCAGCCATCAAAAAGAATGAAATCTCACCACTGGCAACAGCTCGCATGGACCTGGAGGGCATTGTGCTGAGTGAACTCAGTCAGAGAAAAACAAACACCATATGGTCTCACTCATCAGTGGGATCCAAAGAACAAAATAGGAACCAATTCACAGATACAGAGAACAGACTGATGGTCACCAGACAGGAGAAGGGTTGGGGGGATGGGTGACAGAGGTGAGGGGATTAAGGGGTACTAATTGGTGTTACAGAATACTCTCGGAAATGTAAAGTACAGCACAGGGAATAGAGTCAACAATATTGTAATAACTATGGATGGTGCCAGACGGGTACTAGACTCATTCGGGGGATCGGTACTTAAGTTGTATAAATGTCTACTCACTCCGCCGTACACCTGAAACTACAATAATATAATATTCTATGTCTACTTTAATTGATAAGTAAACTTGAAAAGAGAAATATACAGCCCCTCGCTGCAAAAGTTATGACGCGTGTTAAACCAGGAGTTCTACAAGAAATCAGAGTGAGCGGGGAACAAGGGAGACCCCTTGTTTTCCCGAGATCACGGGAATAATGCACCATGAACATAATCCCAAATCTTTCCGAAGCCTAATTTCCAAACGCCCTCAGACATCCCCAGCCGTGCCTTACCTCCTCCGTGTCTTCTCCGGTCTTCTCCGCGTCTCTGGTGCCTAAGTCACCCTGAGTCTGGAGCAGGACTAACTGTGCCTGGCGCTGAAAGGTCTCCCTTTATATAGAAACTCCAGGCCCCGCCCCCTGTTCTCTGTCAGCACTGGGATTGGTCGAAGGCATGGGACCGCCCACCGGTCTAGACTATCAGTGTTGATTAAATTTTCCCGCTGAAACCTCACCAGGAGAAAAAAATAACCCTCTTTTACACCCAACATTTATTGCCTTGCTCTAGTCTAGTGAATTACGGTATTTATCATACAGCTGAAGTGTTTGAAGGCATCGAGATGTATAGAGCCGTAGACAAACATAGCAAAGAGAGAGAGATCTACAAGTTCTAACCAGTTTGAGATCGATCTCCTACTTTTTTGTTAGTTCTTTAAAAAATTTATTTATTTATTTGAATTAATTTTCATTGCGTTTACTGGGGTGACATTGGTTAATAAAATTACATAGGATTCAGGGATACAATTTTACAACACATCATCTGTCCGTTGTATCATGATCGGTGGGTTGGGCATTGTCTAGCAAAGCAAAAGTTCCGGCGTTTGAGTCCCGGTCAGGGCCATGGCCTGGGTCGGCGGTTCCGTCCCTGGTGGAGACATGTACGAGAGGCAACCCACTGATATTTCTTTCTCACATTGATGTTGCTCTCCCTCTCTTTCTCCTTCCCTTCCTCTCACTCTAAAAGTAAATACATAAAAATGGAAAGGTAAAACACAAATAAAATAAGACGTCCTTCCTTCCCCTCTCTCTAAAAATAGATGAACATTTTAAAATAAAAAATACAAAACATGACAAAGTGTGAGAAGAACGTATTTCTGAGAAGACACATAGCAAACCAGAGGCCGAACACCAGGAGAGGAAAACAATGATCTCACACCAATTTAGCAAAACAAGACATAGAACAAGTGAATAGGAACTATTCATACACAAGAAAGAGTCTGGATTGAGATAAAAATGGCTAATTTTGGTAGGTCTATGGAAACTCGGATCATTTTTTTTTTCAACATAAACTGTTCACGAATCCTTCTTAACAAGGAGATGGGAAGTCATCAAGGATTCGGCCATGTCCCTGCCCAGACAGAATGCCACATTAAATGTCTCCATAGCAAATCCATCCTGGAAATATTGATTTGTTTGCTTTGCTTTCTCACCCAGGACCCCTAGTCTCTCTACTCTGCTCCTACAAATACAATCCGATTAGCTAATAGATTTGTGCCCTTGCCTCCTTCCTGTTTTAGGAGCGTTATGTAAGATGAAATCACTAGGAATCTGGGTGAAAGTTCACGGGAATTCCCTAATCATCATTATTTCTTTGAATATTTCATCTTCTTGATTGTTAATTTCTCCTCTTTGGAGGAAGTCCTGTTATCTCACAAATCTTATTAGTGCCCTAAATTCTTTATACCTTTCCCTGGCAAGAAGTTTTCCATATTTTCTTCACCTCTTTAATTTGTTTTTCTGTTGCGTCATTCTACCCTATGTCCCTACCAATTTTTTTATTCCACCTATTATATATAATATGTAAAATATATGTATTTCAATTGCTATTCAACTACATTGATGTTTTTAAATTTATTCTTATTGCATTTGGCTGATTTCTTTCCTGATGTTTGTTATTTGTATTTCTATTTCTTGGATGATGATTCAAATATTCCTGTTTCTGAAGGTATCTGCACCAGTGGAGTTTTTTTCCTTTTTTTTTTCCTCTCTTTGGTTTGTGCACCATTTTTATAGTCTTTCATTTCTGGGTTAGTTGTCTTATTTGTCCTGTGAGTTAATATCCTTTAGGATGGCGATTCTCAGTCCAGGATAACTTCGTGGACTGAATGGATACTTCTAAAATGTCTAGGGGACACTGGGCAAAGTCTAGACATTTTTGGTTGTCACATGGGGGAAAGGATGTTCTTGCCATTTCGTGGGTGGGAGGCCAGGCTCATCACCCTGCAATGTGCAGGACAGCCCCACAACAAAGTGGTTCCCTCCAAAATGTCAGTAGTGCTAAGGCTGAGAAAGCCTGGGGTGAGGGTAGTGTCTGTAGTTGATAAACCTGGCAGAGCAAGTTAAACTTCAGACTAATCCATTTTAGTACCCACACCTGAGAGGAGAGATAAGGGGATAAATCTGCTGTTAACTCTCTATTGTAATACTACCACTAAAACCTCAAATGCGACTCCCTCCCTTATCCCTTCCCCTGGAGATTAGCTTTGACAAGATTCACTCCTTAAACCTCAGATAATAGAATCCCTGGAGCACAAAGAACAATCAAACAAAAATCTCCCTTGGGCCTTGGCCCCACCCTCAGAGAGTTATTTGGTCTGGAGCCCAGCTTAGATAGGATTTCTCTCTCTCTCTCTCTCTCTCTCTCTCTCTCTCTGGAGAGAGAGGAGAAGAAAGTAAGGAGAGTAACATCAGTGTGAGAAACAAACATTAGTCAGTTGCTTCTCTTACACTCACTGAACAGGAACCAAACCCCCCAACACACATATGTGCCCTGAGCAGGAATCAAACCAGTGACCTTTCACTTTGGAGGACAATGCCCTCTCCACTGAGCCACACAGACCAGGGTTTAGAGAGGGTTTTTTAAAGGCTTCTCCTAGCGACTTCCGGCCAAGATGGAGGTGTAGGTACACACTGTGCCTCCTCGCCGCACAACCAAAACTAAGGACAACAAAAATTTAGAGACAAAAAAAAACAACCAGAATAGAGAGAAATGAACCTTAGGGAAGTCTGACAACCATTCATGCAGACCACTAAGAGGGGCAGAGTCAGAGGCCTTCGGAGAGGGGTTGAGGGGTCTGGTAGGAAAAAAGCAGTGGCTGGCAGATGCAGGTTTGAAGGGCGCAGGCGGCAGTTGGCAGACCCCAGACATGCAGGGGCAGCTGTCGGACTTGGTGGCACAGCCTGGGCACAAAAGGCAACGAGCAGACCCAGTGAGGCGTGCAAGGCAGCTAGGTGTCCTCAGTCACACATTTGCGCGCAGATAAACCAGTCGAAAATGGGCAGGGACACACACAGTGCTACCCAGGTACCCAGCACTGGGAAATACAGCCTAAAAGCAGCTATTGGAAACACCTGTGAAGGTTGAGGTTCCAGGAGAATCTCTCAGCCTCATAGGAGAATTCTTTGGGGACACCCACAGAGTCCTAGAACGTACACAAGCCCTCCTGCCTGGGAGCCAGCACCAGAAGGGCCCAATCTGCTTGTGGGAAGTGGCGGAGGGGACTGAAGTCCTAGAGAGACCAGAGCAAGCACCATTGTTCCCTCTCTGACTCTGCTCCCACATACAAGGTCACAACCCAGTGAGTGGGTTGCCTTGCCCTGGTCAACACGTAAGGCTCCACACCTCATACATAACACAGGTGCGACCAGAACCCCCTCCCCCCCAAAAAATGGCTCAAACAGAACAAATCAAATCTGTGCAGCCAATACTTTTAAGCGACCAAGAGATAGATAGCCAACCTAACAGATGCACAGTTCAAAGTACCGGTGATCAGGATGCTCACAGAATTGGTTGATTTTGGTCACGAATTAGAAGAAAAAATGAAGGCTACAATAAGTGAAATGAAGAAAAATGCACACCGAACCAATAGTGATGGAAAGAAAACTGGGTTTCAAATCAATGGAGTGGACCAGAAGGAAGAAAGAAACAATCAAACAGAAAAGAATGAAGAAATAAGAATTCAAAAAAATGAGGAGAGGCTTAGGAACCTCCAGGACATCTTTAAACCTTCCAACATTTGAATTATAGGGGTATCAGAAGGAGAAGAGGAAGAGCAACAAGTGGAAAACTTATTTGAACAAATAATAAAGGAGAACTCCCCCAGTCTGGCAAGGGAAATAGACTTTCAGGAAGTCCAGGAAGCTCAGAGAGTCCCAAAGAGGTTGGACCCAAGGAAGAACACACCAAGGCACATCACAATTACATTTACCAAGGTAAAAATGAAGGAGAGAATTCTAGAAGCAGCAAGAGATAAGGGGACAGTGACCTACAAAAGAGTTCCCATCAGACTGTCAGCTGATTTCTCCAAAGAGACCTTGCAGGCAAGAAGGGCCTGGAAAGAAGTATTCCAAGTCATGGAAGGCAAGGACCTACATCCAAGACTGCTGTGTCCAGCAAAGCGTTCATTTAGAAGGAAGGGCAGATAAAGTGCTTCTCAGATAAGGCCAAGTTAAAGGAGCTCATCATCACAAGCCCTTATTATATGAAATGTTAAAGGGAGTTATCTAAGAAACAGAAGACAAAAAATATGAACAGTAAAAAAAGACATCAAACTCAGTAACAACCACACCTAAAACAAAAGCAAACTAAGCAAACAACTAGAACAGGAACAGAACCACAGAAATGGAGATCACATGGAGGGTTAGCAACAGGGGAGTGGGAGGAGGAAAGAGGGGGAAAAGGTACAGAGAATAAGTAGCATAGACGGTAGGTAGAAAATAGACAAGGGGAGGGCAAGAATAGTATGGGAAATGTAGAAGCTAAGGAACTTGTGACTCATGGATATGAACTAAAGCGGGGGAATGTGGATGGGGAGGGTGGAAGGGAGTGAAGGGGGAAAATGGGACAACTGTAATAGCATAATCAATAAAATATATTTTCAAAAAATTGAAAAATGCATCAAGATGGTACATGGTTCAGTCACAATGTCAACAGTGATCATGAGAAATAAAACCACTGGCAAATGTCATTTTTAAAAAAAGGCACAAATCCTGCAATTGGAGACAGAAAGGAGAATGGTGAGTGCAGGGCGCTGGGGGAGGGAGGGGAGCTGTTGTTTGATGCAGACAGAGTGTCTGTTTTGCAAGATGAGAAGAGCTCTGGAGCTGGAGATGGGCGGTGGTGATGGTTGCACCATATTATGAATATGGTTGCACCATATTAAGTGATACTTAATATCGCTAGTAACCCTGAACTGTGGGTTTAAAATGGATCAGATGGTAAATTTCATGTTATATGTTTTGTATGGCAACCAAACCATTTTTAAATATTTTTAAAAGACTAGTTTGGGAAATTGGATGAAGGAGGCACTCTGGCTAGATAAGCGTGCACCTCTCTTCTCCTTCCTCAGGTGTGTCCCTCACCTGACTCCTCTGAGCACAGGAGATGGGTCTCCCAGTTGCCGTGAATCACCAGGACACAGGAAGGGTGACTCACACCTGGAATGAAGGTCTTCTGTCCTTTCAAAGACCTCCCTGTCTCCCACTGTGCATTGTAGGCAAGGGTGGCCAGATGAGGATGATGAAGCAAAGGTCCCCCCGCTACCCAATGTTCTTTTTCCCCTCCCACTGGTTGAGTGCAACCAAAGACAAGGCTCTAAGTGATGGGTGAACCTCTTCGTAGAATGAATCTGGGTGTCTCAGTCATGAGAAGAGAGTCCCTGGCTGACTGGAGACACCCTGCCGGGACAGTTGGGTGAAGAAGAAAACATTTCTATTGTGTTGGAATCGTTGCAGTAAGGATTGGCTAACTTTCCAGTTCAAGGGTGAAATAATAAATACGACAGGCTTGCCCTGCTTGGGTAGTTCACTTGGTTAGAGCATTGTGCTTAGGTTGCAGGTTTGATCCCTGGTCAGGGCACATACAAGAAGAATCCATAAATTCATGGAACAACAAATTGATGTTTTTCTTTCCCTCAAATCAATAAATAATTTTTAAAAGTTATTTTAGGCTTTCCAGCCCCTGCCTACATTCTGCTTTGTTCTTTCTCAACCACTTGAAAGTGTAAAACTCTCTGGTCGCAGTGGCTCAATTAGTTGAAGCACTCACCAGTACACCAAAAAGTTGGGGGTTCGGTTCCCAGTCAGGGCATATGACAGGGTTGTTGTTACCACCTTCTAGTGGGCACCTATGGGAGAAGGCCTACTGATGATTTCCACTCACATCAATGTTTCTCTCTCTCCCTGCCTCTCTCTCTCTGAACTCAATGGGAAAAAAAAAATGTCCTCAGGTGAGGATAAGAAAACAACAACAAACTAATGGACCATGAAACACAGAGTAGGTCAGATACCCAGGAATGGACAACAGCCAGAAACTGGAATTAAACTGAGGTGCTTTCATTAGATAACCCAAGATCTCTTGTTTCCAAAAAGTTTTATACCCACACCTGACCCTATCATCCTCTATTTTGATACGCCCAATAAATTACCATACTAATTAACTAAAGAAGACAGTGATTATTTGGGAAAAAAAATTATTCTCTCCATTCCGCTTCACACCTTGAAAGGCAAGCATGATATACTTTGGAGAATCTTTTCAGGTCCAGATGTCATAGCCTCTCTGAGTGGAAAGGGACATTAATATTGTATCATTCAATAGCTCATGTTCTGATCACATGATTCCCAAAAAGACAGTTACTTCCGATGGACTGCAGGAATGCTTCCCAATTGGCCCCAGAATTTGCTAAGTGTTTCCAGAATTATTCTTGACTCCGTTAACTTACTTTATACTTCTCCCAAAAACAAATCAGTGAAACCTGACACAGTTCAGGGAGTTTGGAGATAAATTCACCAAATGTCCCAAATTTTCTTCATGAAATCTGGGGATGGGATTTCAGGATCTTTGTCTTGGTAGAGGGGTCTGGACTGGGTTTCAGGGGGAGTCACGGAGGAGAGTGACGAGGAGCAAAGTCTGGAGATGTCTACAGAGGCAGGACCACTCCCTGCCTGGGGATGTTCTTGTGGAGCACACCCAGATCTGTGGGAAGGAAGAAAGTGAATTTAGACTGGGTCTGCCCCCCACTCCTCCCTGGGGTTGGGGGTGAAACTGGGGAGAAAGACCTCTTTAGTTCATCTCAGATCCAACGGCCTTCCATTTCTTCCCCCCTTTTTTCCTTTTTTGTTCAACCTTCTCTTTGTTTTCATCCACCCACAGATGCCCCTGTCCCATTCCCCTGTTTTCTTTAATTCTTTTCATTGACTGATTGATGAGAGAGAGAGAGAAACATCGATCTATTGTTCCACTTACTTATACACTCATTGGCTAATTCTTGTGTGTGTCCTGAACTAAGACAGAACCTGTAACCTTGGTGCGTTGGGATGACGCTGTAACCAGCTGAGCTCTTCTGCCAAGACTCCACCTCCATATCAAGAAGCCACATGTTGGTTGTGGGCATTTTCAAGGCTGGCACAGGAACTAGTGAATTCAGAAGGCATGGCATCTCCAGGGTTGGTAGATGTCCAATACATGCTTTTCAAAGGAATTAAGTGCAGTTGAAATAAAAACATGGGGTTAATGTCAAAAAGTTAGAGAAGGAAATGGAATGGGGTGAACATCCAACTGTAGCAAGGCAAGCAAAGCTGGAGTTTGAGCATCGACCTTGATCGTGGCTGCGTGGGATGATGGCATGTGCAGCCTATATTTGGGCAAGTTAGTTCAGTCACTTAATAAATATTTACCAAGGACTCATAAAGCAGTGAGCAAGACAAAGGAGCTCCCTCCTCAAATGGAGCGTAGATTTTATTGGGAGAAGGTGAAGAATAAACAGATAAATATATGAAGCAAGAAGGAGTTATACCATGATGAATGTCACTGTTGGAATATAACGAGATGGAAAAAATAGAGAAAAAGGAGCTTTTTTTCAGGGAAAACATCTGAGGAGGCAGTGGAGACTGAAAAGATTTCTGAAGGACAGGAAGGAATTGGCAGTGCAAAGCTCCAGAACCAGAAGTTTCTAGACTGAGCCAATAGTGGATGCAAAGATCCCAGAGGGAAAGGGACCCAGTGTTTCAAGAAAGCAGATTCCAGGCCAGAGGGGCATTCGGAGTTGAGAGCAGGGGTGGTGGTTGTAAGTAAGTGGGGTTCTTGGTGGATCCCCATTTCCTCTCCACCCTCCCTGGTCTTCAGTGCTCTGTCTGCCACTTCACTTTTCTCCTTCTCATGTTTATTTCTTTCTCCCATATGTCCCCTGCCTTTACCTCCAATTTCTGGTTTGGCGAGAGTCTCCCTCCCAGTCCTCTTGGAGACAGGCTGAGGATGGAAATAGGGCCACTCATCTAGGAGCAAAGCCAAAAATCATTCTGTCTTCAACAGGACTGTATACTACTTCCTTATTTTCTTGGGATCTTAAAGTACTCAGTGGGTCTCATTTAGGGGCAGTTTCGCCCCCCTGGAGACATTTGACAATGTCTGCAGACACAGTAGGTCACCACAGCTTGGAGTTTGTCCTGCCCTCTAGTGGGGGGAGGCCAAAGATGCTGCTAAACACCCCCCAATGCACAGGGTGCCCCTGCAGCACAGGAGGATCCAACCCCAAATGTGAACACTACAGAAGCTGAAAATCCTACCTTAGATACACTCCTCTGACCCCATTTGGCAGGTGCCAAACATGAGAAAATCAGGTGCAATTCATAGGCTGCATTCACAGTGTACATACTCAGGTGTCTAAACTCCTGTGCACTTCCCAGATTCTCTCCCTTCAGATGTGGAGTGAGAAGGGGAGGGAAATCTCAGAGATATTACGTGGTCAGGAAGAAGAGGAGATAGCAAGAGCTGGGCGAACCAGGGGGAAGTGGCCAGGGAGGAGGTCTTGCAAGGAGATAACATTACAAATAACAACCATGACTCATTTTGCTCCTCCCCTATACTGACTCCTGTCTGGGCATTTGACCAGTCTTCGAAGGAGTGCATGGCCCCCACAGCAGCCGGTTTCCAAAGCCACAGTGGGCTCACGGAGGGCAGTGATGAAGGTGACTCTCCAGTGGCCTTCGACAGGGTCTCTAGGGTTGTCACCTTCTTCTGTGCTGCTCAGCACTCTAGAGCAGGAGCACTGGGGCTGGGGAGAGCGGAAGAACCAGGCCAGTTGGTCCTTGGAGGGTAATGATAACACTGTTGTGACCATCCCTACTTGCCAGTGAGGAAGGACACTGTGACTCTGGGAAGGAAAGTCACCTGCTCACAAGGACCACTCCAAGTGGCAGAGATGGCATCTGAACGCACCTAGGTATGTCTGGATCCAGGTCTCAGGTGCCTTCCTCCACACTGCCACACCATTGTGGGAGACTGGGTTTGCTGGGACCACTGAATGAGGCTCAGGATAAACCCTGTCCTGAGCCCCACAGGGGTTCTCCTCATGTCACAGGGTTGTCACTAGGCTGCACATTGCCAAGCACCCAGTAAGGATGTAGGTGGAGACAAGGGGAGTGAGGGATGGAAGAGTTTTCCCAACATCCTTTAGAGGCAAGAGCCATCTTGTACCCATTGTCACAGATGAGGAAACTGAGGGAGATGAAAGTCACATACCAAGCAAGTGGCAGAGCTGGGACTTGAACCCAGTGCTCTGACTCCAGTGTGGGAATAAAACCCGTGTACTTCAGTGGATGTGGGTTGAGGGTCCAAGCCTGCCAGGGGTGGAACACTCAGAGAGGCTCACTTACCAGGACCCAGAAGGCAGCCAGCACTCTTGGGCATCCAGCCTCCTCGGCCCTGGACAGAGATGGAGAGATCAAGACTCAGAGAGACGGAGAAGGTGGAGGGCACCCCACAAGTCAGGGATAACCTCAAGGTGCCACCTCCCCCCCAGGGTCTTGCACGGAAGAACTCAGTTCACCCTCTAGTTCTTTAAAAACTTGTTTGTGAGAGAGAGAGAGAGGAAGCAGGGGAAGAGCGATCAATTTGTTGTTCCACTTATTTATGCACTCTTTGGTTGCTTCTTGTATGTGCCCTGACTGGGGATTGAACCCACAGCCTTGGCTATCGGGACAACGCTCTAACCAACTGAGCTAACAGTCCAGTAGTTTTTCAAAGAACTTCCAGGGACAAAGGGATTAAGCAGTTTTTCCAGAATTCCTGCTGCTAAAAAGTTGCAGAACCAGGATTTCTATCTCTGTGGGGGTCTCCACAGCCCAGAACCAGAGGTCTTCACAGTGTGGTCTGGGACATGGATTAGCGGTTAGCGATGGGAGCTCCAGAATGGAAAGGCTGGGTGGGACTGGGTCCACAGCACGTGGACGCCCCCCCCAGGGCAGTTATGCGTGCATGGGGGGCGGGGCTTGGGGGGCTTCTTTGGGGGCGATGCTTATCTTCAGGACGTTTCTCCCTGTGGGTAAACTGAACCCTTACCCCCTGGACTTCAGCTGGTTTCCCTAGTCTACCCCCACGAGTCAAGGAGAGGAAGTCAGCTCCTTGTCTTTCTGAACATATGTTTACATCTTTCCCTCCACCCCCGGGTTCAGCCAGTAACAGCAGAAACCGGTCCTGGAGACGGCTCACCCAGGACCGCGGTGGCAAGTAGGGGGTCACCGCCAGGCTGAGCAGGACAGCCAGCAGCAGGACCAGACAGACAGACAGACGGACGGAGCCATCGCTGGGTCGCAGGGCTGAGCGCCTGCAGTAGAACACCTCCGGGAGAGGGTGTTGAGTTTATTTTTATTTCAATTTTGGGGGCATAATCAACATGCAAAAAAAAAGTACACATTGTAAAAATTGCAAAAAGATGGTGGTGAGTTTATTTTATTTTAGCTTTGAGGAGTATAATCAACATGCAAACAATGTCAAACTCATCATTTTGCTGGGTTTGGACGCAGGCACACGCCCGGGGAAGCCCATCAACCATCCTCCAGGCAAGAGCCAGCCTTGAAACCACCTGACAAAATCTCCTCGTGTTTGTTTTAGTTATTTGTTTGGTGTGTCAACACGAGAGCTGTTTGCCTGACGTGTTTTTCGTCCTGTTTTATGGGGGTTATAATTGACATGAGCTTTCACGTGTTCAGCATAATTACTTAGCTTATTTATACTGCAAAATGATTACTACGATCAATTCAGTTCACGTGCATCTCATTAGATAGGTACGAAAATCTTTGTTTCTTGTGATGAGAACGTTTCAGACCTACTCCCTCAGCCACGTTCAAATGCAGTGTTATTAATTAGAGTCACCATGTTGTACATTATGCCCCCAGAACCAATTTTTCTTGTTACTGGAAGTTCATGCCTATTGACCCCCTCCTCCTCCCCGACCTCTGTCAACCACCACAACCTGATCTCCTTTTCTGTGAGGTTTTGTTTGTTTTAAATCCTCACCCAGGGATAAATTTATTCATTTTAGAGAATGAGAACAGGGGGAGAGAGGGAGAAACATCCATCAGTTCCCTCCCGTACGCGTCCCAACCAGGATCGAACCCTCACCCTTTTGGTGTATGAGGACGATGTTTCAGCCAACTGAGTCACCTGGCCAGGGCTATGATTTTTTTTTATTCCACCCATAAATGAGCTACAGCATTTGTTTTCCACTTTCTGAAAGTGCCTCATTGTCATGCCGTCCTCCCACCCATTCCCAGACCTGCCTTGTCCCCTGCAGCCCAGCCTCCCACACCCCTGCACACACCCCCACACACACCGTGCCCCACCTCACTGGAATTGGTATAGGTCTATCCTGGCTCTGGGAATCCAGCTTTTATGCCTCTGGAGAGGCTGGGAGGAGGAGGCCTCGGTGGAGGGTGAGGAGAGGGAGGGGGTCAGGAGACCAGGAGGTGAGCGGGGGACAGCCAGCTTGGAGGATGGAGGTGGGTGAGGAGTCACCCATGCCAGGGGCTTTTATTCGCTGGCCGGTGAGGTCGGGACAGGGATGCATCCCACAGGGAAGTGTTTCTCGGCCTCAGTTTCCCCCTTTCTATCCCAGACGCATGCTGCCTTCCTCCTCCCTCTATGACTAGTGTGCCAGACTCTGAGTTTTATTCAAGAATCACGACCCCGCTCCCTGGCCTGGCCAGGTGGCCCAGATGGTTGGAGCATCATGCCATAAACCAAAAGGTTGCAGGTTCAATCCCCACTTCAGAGCACGTACCTGGGTTGTGGGTTCAATCCCAGGTCGGTGCACAGATGGAGGCATCTGATCAATGTTTCTCTTTCATACTGATGTTTCTCTCTTTCTCTCTAAAAGCAATGAAAAAATGTCCTTGAGTGAGGATTAAAAAAAAAAAAAGAATCACTCCCTCTGTCTCTCTGTATCTGAATAGATTTGTGCCTTAGTTTCTCCCGGGTGTCCCTGCAGCTGCGTGAATCTCTCGCCATCTTGCTGCCTCCATTTCTCTCCTGTGTGAAACACCTTGTTTGGGACCCAGTTAGTATTTGCTGGATGAACAAATCAAATGTATGTCTGTGCCCTGGCTGGTGTAGTTCAGTGGATTGAGTATGGGATGCAAACCAAAGAGTCGCCAGTTTGATTCCCAGTCAGGGCGCATTCCCAGGTTGCAGGCCAGGTCCCTAGTGGGGGCCATGAGAGAGGCAACCACACATTGATGTTTCTCTCCCTCTTTTTTCTTCCCTTCCCCTCTCTTGGAAAATAAATAAATAAATAAATAAATAAATAAATAATAAAATCTATTAAAAAATGTGTGTCTCCATATGTGATGTTCTTGCTCCCTCTCTGTTTTTCTCTTTTTAAATTTTTGAACATTTCTCAGTGACACTGAACATACCATACTCTACTATTTTCAGGTGTACAGCCACAGCCCAGTGATAAGATGTTTACCCACCTCGTGAAGTGATCACACTGATATTTCCAATGCCCACCTGGCCCCATCCACCATGAATACAACATTATTGATTATATTCCATGGACTGTTTCTGTTTTTCTTTCTTTTTTTAAAGGGTCATGGATTAGAGAGGGAGAGAGAAATTGGTTGTGCCACTTATTCAGGCACTCATTGGTTGATTGTTTATTTTTAAGATTTTATTTATTTATTTTTAGAGAAAAGGGAAGAGAGGGAGAAAGAGAAGGAGAGAAACATCTGCATGTGGTTGTTTCTCACATGGCCCCCACTAGGGACCTGGCCTGCAACCCAGGCATGTGCCCTGAACAGGAATCTACCTGGGATCCTTTGGTTCACAGGCCAGCATTCAATCCACTGAGCCACACCAGCCAGGGTTCTTTGGTTGATTCTTGTAAGTGACCAGACTGGAGGGCAAACCCACAACCACGGCGTATGGGGCTGATGCTCTGACCAATGGAACCACCTGAACAGGGCCTGTTTTTCCATGTACCTCTCTCTTTCTCCCCCTCTCGGCCCGACAGCAGCAGTTTGTCAGGAGAAAGAACCTGGAATGAGGGGGCGTGTCCCCCTGGCCCTGCCCTTTGCTTCTCCGATGCCTGTCCAGTTTCCTCATCTCTGCAGGGAGCTCTGGGGTGCACAGCCCCTGAGACCCTGGCCCATTCTCTGCTGTCTGTGGCTCCCTCTCTGTCTTCACTGCATCCTCCCGTGTCTATGCCCGCCCTCCCACCCCCAAGAAGGGGCTTCTCTGGTCCCAACCCTAGGCGGTGAGAGGAGGAACCAAGGACTTCAAGCAAAGAGCCTTGTGGGCTCCTGACCTGACTTGGCTCCTTACCCTCAGTTGCCTGTGCCTTGTAAGGAGAAGGAGTCGGGGCCGCTGCTGGGAGGGCAAGTAACAAGAAGCTGTAAACGGCTTTGCTGGGAAAGAGGCTGGAGGAGGAGGGGGGCTTTCGCTGGGGATGGAGAGAGGGACAGAGGATGCTCACAGGGGAGGTGGTTACCTGGAGACTGACAGAGGCTCGGAGAAAACAGCCATAAGACCTCACATCCCCTTTATTTTATTTGTTTTTTTTTTTATGGCTTTGAGAGAGAGAGTCTTTAATTTGTTGTTCCACTCATGTATTCATTGGTTGCTTTAAAAAAAATTGTTTTACTGATTTGAAAGAAAGAGAGATAGAGATTTGCTGTTCCACTTATTGATTCATTCATTGGCTGATTCGGTTTTAAAAATATGTATGTATGTATGTATGTATGTATGTATGTATGTATGTATTGGGCCAAGATGTTTGCCAGTGATTATAACTTTTGAAAACATCCATATTTTGTCATCAGCTTTCTTTTTTTTTAGTTTAATCTTTATTGTATTTTTTTAACATTACCTTTTAGTCCCCATATGCCCTGCTCTATATATGGAATCTAATGAACCAACTGAACCAACAA
This sequence comes from Tonatia bakeri, assembly GCA_004024845.1. NCBI lineage: Eukaryota > Metazoa > Chordata > Mammalia > Chiroptera > Phyllostomidae > Tonatia > Tonatia bakeri. Next base: position 16,381 of record PVIA01004125.1, read on the forward strand.
AAAAAAATGGGGACAGACTCATCGATGGAGAGCAGGATGACAGCTAGTGCAGAGGAGTAGGTTAGCAGGTAGAGGAATTGAGCAAGAAGGAAAAAGAACTCATGGACCTGGACAAAAGTGTGATTGAATCTTGTACGTGCCTTGACTGGGGATTGAACCCACAACCTTTATGTATCAGGATGATGCTCTAACCAACAGTTACCCGGCCAGGACTGACCCCACACCCCTTTTAGCCAGTTTGTGAGAATTAAATACAGAGGGTCCAAATTTCATGCAAACCCCCAAAAAGGTGTGGGCACACGCCACTTTTTTCCTGTTACAGTTACTGAGCTGAGTTTCCACCTTGAACTCACACCCTGAGCAGGAATTTGAAAACATGGACAGGAACGCCCGTTCCCCCAGGCTGGGCACTGGAGCTGTGTCTGGTGTTTATTTGGCTCCTGTTGGCAATGAGTCCCCTGTGCTACAGGGGACCCTATTCTGTGCCTGGCCCCAGGAGCACGGCAGGGGCCAGGGTCCAGGCTGATTCTTCCCCATTTCCTCCTTCTCTCTTTCCATGCTTCCTTCCACAGAAGGGATTTTGTGCCTCAACATACCAGGTCCCTGTCCACAACCAGTTAAGCCCCTGACATAATTATTCCAGCCAAAAATATATTTGCATTTCTTTGGATAAATACCCAAAAGTGGAATTGCTGGGTCCTTCTTTGTCTCTTGTTAGAGCTTTTTTTTTCTTTAATTTATTTTTTCCATCACAATTTATCTCTCCTATACCCTCTGCCACCTCCACCCACACCTCTCCCTCCTGCAGTCACCACAGTTATCCGTGTATCCATTAGTTCTTTCTTTTTCTTTTCTTTGCTCAATCCCTTCACCCCCATTCCCCCAGTTTTTGTTTATTTTTGTATTAAAATATTTTATTTATTTATTCTTAGAAAGAGGGGAAAGGAAGAAAAAAGAGAGGGAGACAAACTTCAATGTATGGTTGCCTCTCGCATGCCCCCTACTGGAGACCTGGCCCACAACCCAGGCATGTGTCCTGACTGGGAATCAAACCAGCAACCCTTCGGTTTGCAGGCCGGCACTCAACCCCCTGAGCCACACCAGCCAAGGCTCTCCAGCCTTTGTTTTAAAGTGTATTTTGTCTGATATAAGTATTGCTACCCCAGCTTTTTTGTTTCCCTTTGGATATGTTTTCCATCCATTACTTTCAGTCCATGTGTGTCTTTCCACTGGAAGTGAGTCCTTGCAGACAGCATATGTGAAGGTCTTGTTTTATTATTCATCCAGCCACCATATGCCTTTTGATTGGAGCCTTTAATCCACTCATGTATAAAGTAACTATTGATAGGTATGTATTTATTGCCATTTTATTATTCATATTTTAATTTTCCCTTCTTCTTAAAGTAGTCCCTGTAACATTTCTTGCAAAGCTGGTTTGGTGGTGATGAACTTCGTCAGCTTTTTCTCATCTGGGAACCAGATGCTGATGCTAGCGTATCCACCCAAGCAGAATGCACCTCGCTCAGGGCAGGAGCTTGACTTGTTCACTGCAGCACCTTCAGTGCTTCGAGTTAAAATCAGCACCCAGCCCTGGCTGGCATAGCTCAGGGAACTGAGTGCTGGCCTGCGAACCAAAGGGTCCCCAGTTCGATTCGCAGTCAGGGCACATGCCTGGGTTGCAGGCCAGGTCCGCAATGGGGAGTGCATGAGAGGCAATCACACATTGATGCTTCTCTCCTTCTCTTTCTCCATCCCTTCCCCTCTCTCTAAAAATAAACAAATAAAATCTAAAAAAAAAAAAGTCAGTGCCTGGAATTCTTGTCTTCAGCTGTCATTGGGGAGACAGACATTGATTGTGACACCCCAAGAAAGGATCACGATTTCCCAAGCTTGAAACCACAGGGAGACAGGATGTACTGGTGGTTTCTAGCTTGAATGTGGGGGACCCAAAGGGCCTAGGGAGGTGTCTCTGCCCACCCCTAAGAGTTTTGGGGTTTACTGATGGTGTGTGTGTAGCTCCCTGTCTCCAAAATCATGACGGGGAATCTTCTTTCCTGCAGCCCCTGCCCTCCACACATACGCTCTGTGTCTGCTGGGAATAGTCATTCACATCCGCAGAAACGGATTATCCACTCCATTCATTTTCTACCAAGATGAAGAAGTGAGGTAGGAGCGGGTAGCCTGTCCTCCACAGACAGTGTATTTAAATGTCGAGAGAATGCAGACTAGAAACTGAGAGAGAGAAGGGAGAGCTGGAGCAGGGAGCAGGAAGGACAGGGTTTCCTTTCTGTCTGCTGCCCCTACTTTAGATTTAGAATACTGGGAAAAACGTGTGAGGAACAGAGATAGGGTGGATAGAGGTAGATAGATAGATGATAGATAGATAGATAGAAGATATAGATGATAGATGATTGATAGGTAGATGATTGATAGGTAGATGATTGATAGGTAGATGATTGATAGCTGATACAGATTGATCATTGATAGAAATAGAAATAGATATAGACAGGTAATAGATGATACAGGAAGGTCACAGGTAAATGATGGACAGAGGGATAGACAGGCAGATAGATAAAGATACAGATAGATAATAGATGATATAAATCATAAGTAGAGACATAGATGATGGATAGACTCGTGAGTGACAGATGGATGCACGGATAGAAATGGAAGACCACTGAAAGCCACAAAGCTAAATAATAATATAGGATCTCAATCCTATCTGTCTTATAGAGTTTTGTGAAGATTAAATAAGTTAGTATATTTAAAGTATTCAAAACAGTGCCTGCTACTTAGATGGTACTCAAAAAATAGGTGAAATGGCCAGGTAGGTACCTAGCTAGATATGTGGATGGATGGATGATGGGTGGATGGGTGGATGGATGGATGGATGGATGGAATGATGGATGGATGGATAGATGGATGCGTGGACGGAATGATGGACAGATGGGTGATGGATCGGCAAAACAGACAAAAAGAGAAGACAACACAGAAGGTCTGAAAGCAAATGTGCATCTACAACTAGATTCACGCTGCTCCTCTGAGTTAAGGGACAGAACACCCACACTTCCTGAGCAATGTGACGTGCTGACGATGGCAGCTCCTGCTTCAGACCTCTCCTCTGCACCAGACACTGTGCTCCCACCTGTATACGGACCAACACATTTAATCCGAAAGGGAACCCTGGATCCCAGGTAGTATGATGGCCTCATTTCTCATGGGGGAAACGTAGGTTCCGAGAGCTAAGAAAACATGCCCAAGATCACACGTCTCTCTCCAAAAGGACAGAGGCGAGATCCACACCCAGATGGGCCAGCTCCTGGGCCAGCAGCCCTAACAGGCTGAATCTTAGATTCCACCACCAATCACATCAAGTGGGCAATGACCATCTCGGTGCGTCCATAGTTCTGGAAATTCCCGATGCATTGGTCAGGCTCAAATCTGATTCAACATCAAGAGACATTACCATATCTCCTGCAGCCTTTTAAAAATGTCTCACAGCTGGATGTCCACTTGCTCCTTGAAGTCGAAGACATGCTCTTGTTCCCATCACTGCTGTTGTCATCAGCCAACATGCCCCCACCTGTGAAGATGCCGGCCCATGCATCAGCGCTCCCCATCACACCTGTGCTGCCAGTGCCACTGCGAGATCAGCCTCAGTGGGTAGAGCCAGGCCTTGCATGGCCTGGGCAGGCTGTGTTTCCTTCACTAACAACTATGGCTCCCATGACTTTTCAGGGAAGGCTGGGCCTGGGCGGGGGAGAGGGGATTGTTGACTGTGATGATAGAAGAGGGGGTCTCTTTCTCAATAGCCATGTGCATGTCTTCAAATGTTCCCTCCCCTTGAGCTAGAAAAACCCACACCCACGTTCTGTGTGGGCCAGCAACGTGGTGTTCACAGAACTCTCCCAAGATTTAAAAACGCAGACCCACATTCATCTTTGAAACTTCACCAAAGAATTATCCTCATGTACACACACAATAAAACTTGAAAGAGGGTCCAGTAAGGTTTACCCAGGGATCGAATCCACAACCTTTTGGTGTCCAGAACGATGCTCCAACCAACTGAGGGGTCAGGCCAGGGCCTCCTTATTTTAGGCCAAAATGAAGGGGTTACAATGAATTCTGCAGGGGTATCGTTTGGGTGGGGGTTTTGCATCAGGATGAAGACCCTCCTCCCTTTCCTGCCCACTACCCACTCAGTTGCAAACTGGAATGACAAGGGTGTAGAGGTCAGATCTTTCACATGAAGACTTGGATTTCCATGTTCCTATCGTATGTCTGGGGGTCTATAAACACCAGACCCAAGGCCCCAAATGGCAGCCACCTGCTGGGGCTCTTGACACAGCATGTTCGTCCAAATCCACCGCAGACCTCACCAGTCCCTGTTGTCACCCCAAGGCTCTGATATATTTCACTTGGATTCTCTGCCTTAGAAATCCTCCAGTGCCTAAGATTAAAAGGCCAAAGCAAAACTTTCCCTTGGGTTTTATGATGGGAAGTGGGGTGCGTGCCATGGTGTTGAGTGGGCTGCCTGGCCTGAAATCCTGCCCTCCCCGGTGGCTTTGTATCCCGGCAACTTTCAGCCCCTGGGCACCATGTACTGGAGGAAGAAATAAATCAGATTATTTTTAAAAACAACAAAATCCTCACATAGTAGTTGTGAGTACAGTTAAGGATGGTGAACCCTGCATATAAAGCAAGTGAGGAAGGGGGCCACTCTTAAAGATCATAATCCTATTAACAGTAATCATTATGCCCTGGCTGGTACAGTTCAGTGGACTGAGCACAGACCTGTGAACCAAAGAGTCACCGGTTCAATTCCCAGTCATGGCACATGCCTGGGTTGCAGGCCAGGTCCCCAGTAGGGGGTGTGCAAAAGGCAACCACACATTGATGTTTCTCTCCTTCCCTTCCCCTCTCTCTAAACAATCTTTAAAAAAAAATAGTCATCAGCAGCATTTACTGAATTCTGAGTGCTGTGCTCAGGACATATGTGCCTGACCAAGGATGAACACAGAGCCTCAGAGAAGTTAAGTCACTTTCCCATGATTGCACAGCAAGCAAGCAACCAGACTGAAACCCAAGCATCTGGGCTCTGGGGCCTCTTTGCCTCACCATCAGGCAGTCATGCTTCCCAGCAGTGGTCAGCTCTCCGTTTACCGATTACAGAACGGGGGGGAAGCGGGGAAGGCGGGGGGACCACGGTTGGCTCCCAGGTCACCCTCACGTGGGAGGGGGGAAGTGGCTGGCCTCTTCCCTGAACTACTGACTCACTCTGACCTGCATCTTATGCCCCCACACCCCCGCCAACTCAGCAGAGACCCTGCTTCTAAAGTATAAATTGGATGATGTACTTCACGCCTGAAACCTTCCAATGCCTTCCCAGCATGTCAAAAATAAAACTACACTCTGATGAACACTCGTGACTCACCTCCTCCCACGACGCCCCTCCTGGTCTGCAGGCGCTGGCTTGCTCCTCCCAGTGGTCTTGGTCCTGGCTGGCTCCCTCCCTGCACTGCTGTCCCAGCGTCACCCAGGCCCCTCCTCAGAGCCTTCCCTGGCTACTCGGTCTCCCCTTCCCCCCCAAAAAATGCCCTATTCATTCCATCACCCTCCTTGACTATTTTTCCTTCATTTTCATTGTGGACAGTATCGTAGATGTCCCCATTTCCCTCCCCCTACCCTGTGTCAGCACACCATTGTCTGTGTCTGTGGGTCATGCACATGTCCTTTGGCTAATCCCTTCGCCTTCTTTTATCCAGTTCCCCCACCCCCACCCCCCTGACAGCTGTCCATCTACTCCATGTGTCCATGCCTCTGGTTCTATTTTGTTCCTCAGTTTATCTTGTTCATTAGATCCCACACACGAGTGAAATCACATGGCATTTGTCTTTCTCTGACTGGCTTATTTCACTGAGCATACTGTCCAGGTCCATTCACGCTGTCACAAAAGGTAAGACTTCCTTTTTATGGCTGCGTAGTGTTCCATTGTGTAAATGTACCACAGCTTTTTTGCCACTCCTCTACTGAGCATTATTTACAATAGTTAGGACCTGGAAACAGCCTCCTTTACTTTTTAAATCAGATTGATCACTATTGCAACCCCCCTATTTAGGCATGTTGGTTTTGTTGTCTGCCTCCTCCCCTGGGTCATTAGTGCATAAGTGCAGCTGCACAGGGCCTTTGTTTTGGCTCTCTCTCTTCTAACACCTGGCCACAAAAGTGCTCACAAGACTGTTGCATCACAACCACAATCCAGACTTTCTGCAATGTGGCTTTGCAACTCAGGCATCGAGAGGCAGGGTCCTTTCGAACCTTTGAACATGGGCTGGCCCACACTGACTGGTGTGGCGGCGAGTTGTGCCGGTTTCATGAGGCTTGCACACCTGCGCTCTCCCCACCACTGCCACCAAGCAAGTCCAGCCCAGTCTGCTGGGCAGTGCAGGTCTGGTCTTAGACAAGGTTGATTTTTGTTTAGTGTTAACTCGCTATGCCTCTCTCCTCATCTCTTCCTCCTGCCCCGTGTTACCACGTGAGAGCATTTGGAAGCGGTGGTTTCGTTTTAAGCAATGGTAAGCAGGTCAACGTGCACATGTTGACCTAGAGGAGGAAGGTCAAGAGAAAGACATAGTTTTGGGGTTTATTCTGGAAGTGGACCAACTGGTGAGCAGTCACCCACGTGAGATGCAGTGAAGGTGGCCTAGGCTACCCTGTCACTCACCTCCTCACACAGCAAGTGGAGGGGGGCCGGGCCTGATGCTGACCCCAGTACCTGGGCAAAGGGAGGGATATGAGGAGGCATGTGTGGCAGCCAGAGAGATGGGAAAACTCAGCTCACCTCCGCGGGGTCCAGACCCCAGGGAGGTGGTGGGGAGAGGACACCATCACCACAGCCCCACCCGGAGCCTCTGGCCACCCGCTGATTCCCAAGAAGACTTCCGTGGGCACAAGTCTGGCTCCTCCTCACTACAGAAGCAGCCTGTTGACAAAACCACAGCCCAGGCTTTCCACACCAGCAGCCTGGCCACTTCCTCTCTCTCTATGCCTCAGTTTCCCAGTCTGTTTAAGGGTAACAGTGCTGGTGTCCTTTGTTATGACAACCCAGTTAGTGAAGCCCTGGAAAGATCTGGCCCACAGGATACACCAGTTTTGCTGTTACCAACACAACCCCTTCCACAGAGCCCGGCCTGGCCTCGTCCCCTCCACCCCCAACCACGGCCGTATTTTGAGGTACTGCAGCTGATGATGTATCATCTCTAAGCAGGTCTCCTCTGCTAGAGAGCAGGCATGGTAACAAGGCCCTCCCAAAGCACCTGTGGGTGCTCACACTGGGCCAGGCCACGCTCAGCATTTTGAACTCATTCCCTTGCTGAATTCCCAAGCCTGGGCCCTGTCCAGAAGGACCCTTATTAGCTATCTCACAAGGGGACACTAAGGCCAGGGACTTGCCCAGGGCACCCTGGTGGTCACATCATTCTTTGAGATGGCCTGGCACCCACACCTTGCTTGCTGCTTGGGCACTTTCCCACCTTATGGGTCTTGAAAAGGGGCCAGTCTGTGCTGTACATACTTGTCAGCTAGTTGCTTTCCCAGACTCCCTAGCAGCTAGGGCATGGCCCCTGGCCTGGGTTTTACTTGCCAGAAATACCAGCATCTTCTGGGAGGACAGGACCTGGGCCTCAGGACATTTCTGAAGTGAGGGCACGGGGTGATTACACTGGTCTGCACTCAAGAGGAAGCCACCAACTGTCTCACAGCCCCCTTAGAGGGCCCCAGACACATGACTGCTAGGCCTGTACCCCAACCCCAGGTGACTTAGCCTCCGCTCCTGGCAAACAGGCCAGCCAGAAGACCTGCTGATAAGGATACTTGGGGGCAGTCCCCTACAAAATGGGGGTGACATAACCCAATTAATAGTCTTAGCAGGAGATGTATTAGTTAGTTATGGAGGTATGAGCAAGCTCAGAGAGGAGTGTGACCTAAGATTACGCAGCCAAGAAGGGTTGAGACTGGCACCCGAGTAGGCTTGGCCCTGAGCCAGGTCCCTTCCCTGGCCCTTGTCCCTGCCTGAGAGACACGTGGGTGACTGCCCCTAGGGCCCCTGGCAGATTCGACAAAGAATGTGCAGGAACATCTCCCACTGCACAGAAATGAGTGAGCGTTCATCTCCCATCACTCCTCATGGGGTGCCCCCTGGACTGCGCTGGAACTGCTACCCTAGGGCTGCGCCCAGGCTCCCAGGCCCCCCGCCGCCCCAGACGACCCTGGAGAGCGGGCCCACGACAGAGCCTGGGACTCCAGCAGTGCACCTCATCGGTGACTTTATTGCTCTGCAGATGCTGGTGAATCGTCGCTTCTGACGTGCCCCCCAGAGCCGGCATCTCTGTCCGTCTCCTACTTTCCTGGGGCACAGGGAGGAGAGAGACCCAAGAGGCCACAGCCAGACCCTTCCCCTGCCCCCAAGCTGCTCTGGGGGGGTCTCCTAGGGACAAAACCGAGACCCTGCCTTCAGCCCCCTCTCCGCCCAGGAGCCCGCCTGCTGCTCTGGCCCTGCACTCCTCTTCGTTGCCCTGGCCCACCTCGCTGCTCTCCCAGGGCACAGGGCAGGTGGGGAGAGGGGGGTCGGGGAGAGGAGGGCACAATGTGGAAGCACCTCTCACAGGGTGGGACTGGACGGGAGGTCAGGAGGGGTGGTAGAAGGGGAGCTGAACCAGAAAATGAGGTTCGGGACAGAAAAAGTTGGGAGGGAACCGAGAATTAGGGCATAGGACGCTTTCGGTTTAAACGAGGGAGAGGAGAGGCAAGGAATGGGTCCAGGAGGCAGGCAGTTACCCCAGGGGCCACGGCGGGAAGGGCCCCCCGCCCTCAGGCCCCGGCGCGCCGGGTGTGCCGGTGGCACTGGCGGCCCGGCCGTGGATGCGCTGGTGGCGCAGCACATGCTCGCGGCGACCGAAGCCCTTGCCGCACTCCCAGCAGGCGAACGGCCGCGCGCCCGAGTGCGTCTTGCGATGGCGCACCAGGTGCTCGCGCCAGTAGAAGGTTTTGCCGCACTCGCAGCAGGCATGCGGCTTCTCGCGGGCAGGCAGCGGGCGCAGGGCTGGCCCCGGGATGCCGGGGTGTGTGCCGCGGTGGCGCCGCAGGTGCTCCTTGCGCCGAAAGGCTTTGCCGCACTCGGGGCAGGCGTGCGGCTTCTCGCTCGAGTGGCTCTGCCGGTGGCGCAGCAGGTGCGCCGGCTTCAGGGAGGCCTTGCCACACTCTGGGCAGGACACGGTGCCTGCGGAGGCCAGGAAGGTGGGCAGGCCAGGCGCGGGCAAGGCCGGCGGGTCCAGCTGGGGGCTGTCTGGCTCCTGCTTGTAGGGGCGTGTGTCCTGGGCGTCTCCTGTGGCCGGCTCCTCAGTCCCTGGGGCAGCATCTCCTGCCGGGCAAAGGCGCAGTCAGGGCGGGGCGCCGTGCAAGGCAGAGAGGGCAGGGCTGGGATGAGGTGGGATGGAGGGGGAGGGGTGGGGGTGCTTAACCTCAAGGTGCATTGGGGTGGGCTTCGCATTCATCCCTGTGACCTCCACAGAAGCATCTGGTGCAGAGTGAGTGCCCACCACACAGACGTGCAGATGGGTACATGGGGGAGATGTGGCCCAGAACACAGAAGAGGGGGTGGAAGGGAGAACTGATGGATGAATGGCAGGTCAGCAGGTGGATGGGTGGAGAGAAAAAGGGTTAGTAAGCGAATAAATGTATGAAAGGGGATGAGCGGGTAGGTGGCTGCTTGGCTGGGTGGGTGGGTATGTACAAGGGGCGGGCAAGCATCCGACTGGCTATTCGGGGGGCCAAATGGGAGGGTGGATGAGTGGCCAGACATGACCCACGTTTCCTTTCTCCAGTTTTCCAAACCCCTCTGTGGAGCTCCGAAGAGGCAAGCTGCCTTTGTTTTCTTACACTAGGGCAGGTGTGACAAAAATAACAGTCGCCAACATCCACTGCCTCCCCGTGTGCCTGGGGCCATGCCAGGCACTTCAGCTGCAGCAGCATCCGCCATCCGCCGACATCCCGGCAAGAGCAGGCCCCGTCACTGCCCCCCCAACACACACAGAGGGGGCCCTGAGCTCAGAGGCCTTTCCAAGGGCCCTGCCCAGCCCCTTTCCCCCAGGCCCACGGCACCCGGCACATTGTTCCTCCATCTTTGCCTTTTCGATGATGTTTCTGGTAGTTTCCCTGAGATGATGGACTCCCAAGAAGGGCCACCTGCCCCTGTCCTCCATTCTTCCTGGGTCCCTGCCTTCCCTGTGACCCCTGCCCTCCCAAGTCGCCATCTTCCCCGTAACCCTTATTATCCCCGGGTCCCTCCCTCTTTGTGGCCTCCATCCTGCTGCCCCCACATTCGACCTTGAGATGACCTTCAAGCTGCTCCATTCTGCTCCTAGGCCCTCTACCACCTGAAGCACCGCACCTGGGCTCCCGGGACTCGGTTCCACACCGACCACTTGACTCTTCGTTGCCCCGTGGGGGACACCCACTCTGTCCCTCTCCTTTGACAAGGTTCAACCTCATTCCCCTTCCTCACCCTCAGGCATGTGGTCCAGACAGGGCTGGCTCCAGCCTCAGTCCCACCCCCCTCAGGTGTGTGGGCCAGGCCTGTGCACTCGGGGCGAGGTGCTGCTTCCCTGGCCACAGCGCCTGGATCGGGAACAGCAGGACTCAGTCAGAGCCAAGGAGACGTGACCTGAGGACTCTGCAACTAGCTGAGAGTGTGGCTGCAAAGTTCCAGGGTCAGGCTGCCCAACACAGTCCCAGCTCTGCCGGCACCTGACCTCAGGTGAGCTACCTTACTTCCGAGGCATGTCTGCGGCAACAGTGTGTGGAGGACGCGGTGGGATTTCAGCTCGCTGGCCAGAGCCACGCCTGGCTCACACGTCCCCGGCGCTGCTGTCCTGCCTGCCCACCCACTGTGCCCTCCGGGGTGGGGGTGCTGAATTCATCTCCGGGCCCTGGGGCCCGGGCAGGGTCTGGCACATGGCAGGCAGGCCAGGGACACTCATTGAACAAACAAGTGACAGGCAGGAGGGAACCCCACCTTGGGCTGGGGACAAAGCTGGCGGTGCGAGAAAGGGTCAGCTGCTCACCTAATGGAGTCGCCCCACCATCTTCTTTTTGGAGGCCGACCCCGGAGCTGTCTGTCACGTCCCGAGGGGCCCTCATCGCTGGTCCCTGAAACGAGAGACCACATTCTGAATCAAGAAACCCGAAGGATGGCCTTGATGTTCCTCCTCCTATTTCCCCATCCCCTTCAACTACTCACCACATCCCACCACCTGCCCACTCTGGGGGCAGCCGGCTTCCCCGAGGAGGATGCTCAGCCACCCTACGTGAGGCCCGGCTTCGGCCGACACCTTCACTGTAGCCTCCAGAGACCCCAAGCCAGACCCACTGAGAGTTCCTGACCCACAGGAACCGTGTGAGACACTGAACGTTTCGTTAATCTGCTACATTTGGGGTGGCATTACGCAGCAACAGGTAACAGATACACCTGCTCTGAATACGGCCTTCTCGTCTCACTGCCCTTTGCAAGTTCCGTGACAAAATTCAGAAGAAAAACACATAAGCTACTTTTAACTCGGGGGGGGGGAATAATAAAGTGAGCTCAGAATGGGACTTTGCCCACCCTAATGGACAGCTCCAAGCAGGGTGGCCGAGGCCAGCAAGACCTGCCTATTTCTGGTTCCTTCACACTCCGGTCATGGTTCCCCAAACCCTTGTCCCCGAGGAAAAGATCAGGATTCCCCTGGTACTGATGCAGGGTTGGCTCGTGAGTCACCTGCATCCAACCTGCTTCCTTCCACTGTGCGGGTTTCAAATGCTTTCTGACTCAAGTGACGGTTAGGGCGAGAATCAGCTGTGCCCAAAACCTCATCAGCTGGCAAGAGGACTCAGCAGGAAGCTCCAGACCTTCCAATAAAGCACCTTGTTTGGGATGTAAAAATACCTGCCCATTGTGCGGGCAGTGGAAGGATGGGCAATCTGCAATCACCTTCCTGCAAATCGGGGAGCTTGTCTCACCCCAAGGCCCCACTCAGATGGGTGGGGGCTGAGCACACAGCATGGAGACCTCCCCAGCTCCCCGGTCGGCACGTCGGAGACGGGAGGCCAGGAAGCCACACTGCCGGCGGGCTCTCCAGCCGCTCCTGTGCACGTCCAAGTCTCAGGACTTCCACGTCCCTGGGGGACCCCACAGGCATCCTGGGTCCCTCTGGTTTAGGGTCACAGACGGACGCCGGACTGTGCAGAGGCTGAGCACCGCCCGCAGGAAGGTACTGGGACAGAGCAGCCATGGGCACTCGGGGATCAGAAGCAGGAATCTAGAGCCACGACACATGGCTTCTATTCCCCCCACCGTCCCCTAAATGGCTGTGTGACTTTGGGCAAGTTGCTTGACCCTTCTGAGCCTTGTATCTTCATCTGTGAAACTGCGAGGACAACGGTGCCCAGTCCCAACCCCACAGGGCAGCAGGGAGTCATGAAGGCTGTGCTGACAGCAGGATTTATGGGGGCCCATCGGCCAAGTGGTTTCAGGGCAACCTCCAGAGGGAGCAGAGACCAAGGTCAGCCTCAGCAGTCCGCTGTGCCTACACAGCCGACCCCCCAAAAAGACCCTGAACACCCGGCTCCGTGAGCTTCCCTGATCAGTGATGCTTGGTGCCCTCTGTAGGACCCCTGAAGGGGAGACCGGGAGCTGCGGGCACTGGGCTCCCCCAGACCTGTCCCGCCACCTCCTCTTGGGGCTGACCCTTCCATGTAACAATCCACTCCCAGGGGGCAACTTTACAGGAGCTCTGAGTCCTCTACTGGATTATCAAACTGAGGGTAGTCCTGTAGACCCCCATGAGTGTCAGAGAGAGGGGTTCTTGGGGACTGTGCCCTCGGCACTGCACTGCTGGCCTGATGCTCCTGCCCACAGTGTCCCTGCTGGGACCTGTTCCATGTGCTGGCTCATGGGGGACTGTCACTCCCGAGGGCCGAGGACCAGACCCTCTGGGGAGCAGATGGAAGGCCGAGAGGGGCAGGCCTGTCTCCGACCCAGGGAGGTGGCACTGGAGGGCTGCGGGTGTGTGTGCATGTGTGCGCTCACCCACAGCTCCTCCAGCAGGGCCAGGGCCTCCTCGCCGCTCTGGGGCCGCCGGCTGCACACCCAGGCCTGGACGTCCGCGGGGAAGGCGCTCAGGAACTGCTCCAGCACCAGCAGCTCCAGCATCTGCTCCTTGGTGCGCACCTCGGGCTGCAGCCAGTCTCGGCACAGTGCGCGCAGCAGGCCTAGCGCCTCGCGGGGGCCTGGCGCGTCGCCCAGGTGGAAGTGGCGGAAACGGTGCCATGGAGAGTCTGGGGCCAGGACCTCCGCAGCCTGGACCTCCTGCTTCACGGGCTGCGCAGACGGAGCCTCCATGGGGGCGGGCAGACCCCAGGGCCACCTCAGCACCTGCGGGGAGGGATTTCCAGCACAGTGAGAGCCCGGCCCAGTCATTCCAGAAGCCATCACCTCCTGTCATTGAGGGGACAGCAGCAGGGGTGCAGGTGGACACCCTAGTATCCCCTCTTAGGAGCAGAGTGACCTGGTATAAGCAGTGTCCTCTCTCTCTCTGCCTCAGTTTCCTCCCCTACCAAACAAAGTGCTTGCCTGCCTGGTGTGCCCGAGGGAAGGCTACCCCCCAGGTGGGGGAGCCAGGGGTGCTGCTAAGTATCCGACAGTGCACATGCCGGCCCCAAATGTCCACACTGCCGAGGCTGAGAAACCCCACCCTGGAAGTGCAGTCCTTGAATGGTCTGGGGACGCTGGGGCTGCCGAGACCCTCCCAGGACATGGTTAAGTCAGAACTGTTGTTATCGTAACACTAAGATGCCATCTGGCTCCTTCCCTCGCGTGTCCCCACGTATAAGGTGGGGTCCTTGGAGGCTGACAGCCGCAGGCTGAATGCAGAGCAGATACGAACACCCAGCCCTCTCACATCAGACTTTGGAGAGATGCAGGAGGAAGAAAGTTGCTTTTCCAACTCTTCCTTTTGGAAAACACAATTATTTTTCATCATAAAAATGTTACATGCAAACACAGGAAGGCAGATCACTGCTATTTCTAAATGCGTCAGTCCTTTGAAATTCCCTTGGCCTCCGTTTCTAACATGATACATGCCCAAAGCCCTAACTCCCACAAACAAAAGTGCTTTTGGACCTTTAATAGTTTGTAAGACTATAAAGAGGTCCTGAGTTCAAATTGTGCACCCCTGGCCGGGAGCTGGGGTCAGCAAGCAGCCACCTGGGTGGCAGAATCTGGCTGGGAGCCTTTTTATTTTTATTTTTAAAATGTTTTTTTAAATGATGCAGGCTGGATTAATTAAATGGCTAAGAAATAAGCTCTGTCACTTCCAATTTCCAGCTCTGCCACTGATCCGCTGTGTGATCTTGGACACACGACTTGCCCTCTCTGGGCTTAATTTCTCCACCTGTAAGAGAGAACTCATCCTGGCTCCTTCCCCACAAGGAGTTTGGGAGTGGGCAGCACCTAGAGCTCAGCCAACACCCATCTCTTCCAGGTTCCTAACCTCCACACTGGAATTTGGGCTAGATTATTCTGTGTTGTGGCAGGCATCCTTTGCCACAGAAAATGTTAAACTTCTATCTACCAGATGCCAGTAGGATCTTCCCAGCTGCGACAAGCAAAATGTCTCCAGATATCGCTGCGTGTCCCTTGGGGACAAATATTTACTCAGAGCACCAGGGCTCAGGAGCAAATCCCATCTCTGCCACCGACCCGCTAGTTGACCTTGGACAAGGGACACCCGCACCTTTGACACATCGCACCTCTGCTCCTGGGCCTAAAAATCACACTAGCCCAAGAGTCACAGTAAAAAGTCGCAGAAATTCAAGATTTTCCGTGGCAAAGGACTCATGCTGAGGACAGCACCTGGACTAAGAGTTAGTTATTTAAATAATGGGGGGGACGGGGCGGATGCTGCTATTAACAAAACAAGCACATGCATTTAAAATCTAGCTACAATTTAGAATAGGCGTAAAAGTAGGAAACAAAAGATGGTGGTTGCTGGCTGACTGGGGTAGACGAGGGGCGCGGGCGGCCTCGAATGATGATAGCAAACACAGTCCTAATTAATGAGTTCAATCCCTTGCAACAAGCTGAGGAAGTGGGGGGCTCTTCAAGAAAGAAAACCGAGGAAGAAGTCATCAGGAATCGCACAACGTATTAAAAATGGCGTGAAAAAGACACACAAAAGGAACCACCTGCGCCCATCCAGGTGGGGGCCACGACCTACCTCTAAACCCCCTTCCCCCAAACCTTTCCCACGGGTCCAGGAGGTCCCACACTGGTCCTTAGGGCCCAGCGCCCATACAAGCGGGAATCCCCGCCCCCTCCCACCCCGCCCCCACTTCCTAGGCCCTCCCCAATTCCGTTCCCTCCGTTTCCAACTCTTCCCTGAGACCCCCCACTTCGGGGGGGGGGGTGTCTCAACCCCCCCCCTCCCCCTCCCCCTCCCGCTTGCTCTCCCATCGCTCTTTCCCACCGCCCCCTTCACCCAGGGCCCCTTTTTATACCCTCCCCCAATTCGCCCATCCCTTCCTCGCCGGCTTCCAGCACCCTCTTCCCAAAGTCCGATAGTCTCCATAAATCCCTCCCTCATTTTCTCCCCTCACTCACCTTACTCTCCCAGGCAGATCCCCCTAAGACCCCCTCACCTCCTCGCACATGCGCACTAAGCTCACAGGGACTCCATGCCCCAGCAGGCTTTGCGCCAAACTCTTGTGTGACCCTCCCCACCAAAAACTCCTGGAGACCTAGTGTGTCGTTCCCTTGACGAACCACCCCCAGCCCCACGGGCCTCACCAGCACTACATTTCCCAGGACGCCTCGCGGCAATGGCGACTTTCCATTGGCTCTCGTCTTAGCGACTAGCGCCCGCCGGTCCCCGAAGGTTCCGCCAGCCAGAACTACATTTCCCAAGATGCAGCGAGTGCTGCCAGCGGCCTATTGGCCATCGCAAACACGGCCTCACCTAGCACACCAGGCTTTGGACTACATTTCCCAGAAGGCAGACAGGGTTTCTCATTGGTTCGCACGCGGAACCGGAGCAGGCACGTACGTGAGAAGGAGGGGCGGAGCCGAGGGAGGGAGAAAGAGCCGCCGTAGTGGCGTTGTCCTGGAGACCCGAGAAGGTCTGACGCTGCTGGGCACTTGAGAAATGGGGCCCCTGACCTGAGGACCGGGCGGACTAAGGAGGAGCAAGGGCTCGGACCACAGCTCTGGCTAATCATTGCGTGCGGGATGCATTTCCTTGACACCTGGTCGCCTCTCACCCCTCCCCGACATGGCGAAACTAACAAGGTCTCAGGTCATTGCGGGGGTCCGGACTTGATCCAGGCACCCTGGCTCTTCTCTGTCTACGTGTACCTGGCACCCTGGCCTCAGTTTCCCTTTTGTGAATCGGGCGAGGGTACTACGTGCCACATGTTCCCGACGTGTCCCCGTCAGATACGGCGACTGTCTCAGTTTCCCCATCTCGAAAACGGGAAGAAGTGAGAGAGGGGCTGGAGCTCTGTGTCTGGCGGGTTCCAGGCGGCATGGACCCCAGAGAAGCCATCGCCGCGTCTACACCAAGTGTCCTGCTCTGGGTGGCGTGGGTGAGACAGACCCACGGATACGGGACGACGTGGGACAGGGGCAGGAACAAGCAGTGCTTAAGTGGACAGTAACTAGGGATTCGCCAGCCAGCGGTTGGCGGCCGAGTCGCACCTTTCTGCCCCAGGCTGGGTGGCAGCCGACCCCTCTCCGGGGCCTCACCTCCCACCACTTCCCTGTCCTGCCTGCTCTCTGGTTCACGAGTTTCAGCTGCACCGGCCTTTCCGCTCCGGGGAGCACAGGTCCTGTCCCTGCTCTGATCCCAATGCCTGCTTCACTCTCTACCTGGAGTGTTTGTGTGTGTGTTTAAACAAATGACATTGAACATTACTTTACGTTAGTTTTAGATGTACAGAGTATTGGTTACACAATCATATAGTACTTCATTAAGTGTTTGCCGGATATTTCCAGTACTCTGGCCCCATCCATAATTATTACAATATTATTGGCTATATTCCCTGTGCTGTACTTTACATCCCTGTGACTATTCTCATATGTATTTCTTAATCCCTTCACCTTTTTCACCCACCCCCCTAGTTCCCTGTGTCACCTGTGTCCGTTGAGTCATCTATGAGTTTGTTTTGGTTTCATTCATTTATTTTGTATTTAGATTGCACATATAAGTGAAATCATATTTGTCTTGCTCTTATTTTACTTAGCTTAATACCATCCACATTGTCACAAATGGTGAGATTTCATTCTTTTTTGGTGATCAAGTAATTATCGTATATATGTACCACAGGTTTAAACAAATTGATTTTAGAGGGAGAGAAGAAAAAAACGCACCATTTTTTTGGGCCACTTATTTATGCATTCATTTGATTTCTGTATGTGCCCTGAGAATTAAACTTGCAACATTGGGGTATCAGGACAATGCTGTACCCAACTGAGCTACCCAGCCAGGGCTACACCATGACTTTTTCATCCACTCATATGCTGATGGGCATTTAGGTTGTTTCCAAAACTTAGCTATTGTCAATAATGCTGCAATGAACATGGGGGTGCATATGTCTTTTCAATACAGTGTTTTGGGTTTGTTTGTTTTTTTTTTTTCCCAGATAAATACCCAGAATCCACTTGGATTATCTAATAAGCATCTCAACCAAAGAGAATATTTCACCCCCGCCATCTCCCTCAGTAAAGAAACCTCCTTCTCCCCCACTACTCCTCCATCTTAGCAAATGGATCCATCATTCACCCAAATGTCGAGGCCAAACAGAGAAGGGTACCCCCTCATTGTCCTGTTCCATCACCTCCAACATCATATCCATGCACAGGTCCTGTTGGCTCCATCTGCAAAATAGAGTCAGCATGGGTCTGTTGCTGGCCACCTTATCCCCTGGTCTTAGTCCCTGTGACTGTCGCCTGAGCAAGTGCATGGGCCCATGGTCCTGCTCCCGCTATGGCCACCTCCCACCCTTGCACCCCAGTCCCTTGTGCCTCCAGAGTGATCTTGTTCTTTTCATTGTAAAGTGCACATAACAAAGTTTACCATTTTAACCATCGCCAAGGATACAGCTCCACGGTGTTCACGTTGTTGTGACAACCAGCACCACCATGCAGTCACAAAGCTCTTGTCACGGTCCCAAACCGACACTCCGTCCCCATTCCTCACTCCTCCCCCTCCACCAGCTGCTGGCACCCACCACTCCACTTTCTGTCCATGAATTTGACCTCCTATTGAGGCAGGATAGTAAGAAGCTGATAAAAATTCCAAGGCAAGTGGAATGGGAAAACTGAGAGAAGACAAATAAGGCCAAACAACTTCAACAATTTACAGCTGGCTAGTGAATCGCAAGAGCTTATCTTTCCTAACAAGGGACACTTGAGAACAAATGGTTTACACCTCTCCTCCCCAACCAGAGAATACACAGCTGAATCGTCCTGGTCATCGAGATAGGGGACAGAGACCAAAGTAACACCATATTTGCCAGATAAACCCAAGGACAGATGAAGCCAGGGGAACAGATAACAAAAACTTGATTAGAGCCAGGCAGACCCAAGATAAATGTAAAGCAGTGAAGCTGACCAGAGAATAATCCCAAACTCCCTTATACGCTCATTTTGATGCATCAGCATATTAAAAACACACCTGGAACGCCGATGAATATTCTGCTGAAACCCTCCCCTAAGATTCTCACCTGCAGAAGAGAGATAAAAAGCCCTCAAACAAAGACCTGGTAGGAGCATACTCTAGAGCAGACCCATGCCTCCCCCCACACCCCCGGGTGAAATTGTTACTTTCCTTCTCCTAAACTCTAAGGGTCTGCGTGAGACCTGCAGCCAGGAAAGTGGTGGGCTGCGGCAGCCAGAGCTGGGAGAACCCCCATCCTGTCTCCAAGGCCCCATTTTTTCTGACTTCCCAGTGAGCTGACAGCAGCCCCACCCTGGCTCCCTGCTTTCCTATAACTTCTCTAGGGAGCCAAAGCAGCCCACCTAGGCTCTCTCCTGTTGCTTTTTCTACCCTAAGTCCTTCCCTTAGTGTCATTGTCCTCAACTTCAATAAACATCCTCTCACAGTCACCTGGACTCGTGTTGTGAAATCTTTCCTGCAAAAAGAACCCACACACTACAGGCCGGCCTGAGACAGACCCACTCCCGGTCAGTCCCCATCTGGTGACATTGGGGAGTCACATAACAGTTGTCCTGTTGTGACTTGTTTCATGTAGTGTGACATCCTCCAGATTCATCCTTGTTATAGCATCTGTCAGAATTTGTTGTTTTAAACCCTCACCTGAAGATATGTTTATTAATTTTATATAGAGAGGAAGGGAGAGAAAAACATTGATCAGTTGCCTCCTGTATGTGCCCCCACAGAATTGAACCCACAATCTAGGTGTGTGCCCTGACTTGGGAATTGAACTCTCAACCTTTTGGTGTATAGGATGACACTCCAACTAACTGAGCAACCTGGCCAGGGCAAAATTTCTGTCTTTTTTTACAGCTGAATAATATTCTATTGTATGGCTGGGCCACATTGTATTAGTCCATCCATCCAACTGCTCTTCTTAAAACAAACAGAGCCCTGGGTGGTGTGGCTCAGTGGCTTGAATGCCAGCCTGTGAACCAAAGGGTCGCCAGTTCAATTCCCAGTCTAGGACACATGCCTGGGTTGCGGGTCAGGTCCTCACTGGAGGGCACACAAGAAGCAACCACGCACTGATGTCTCCCTCCCTTTCTCCCTTCCTTCCCCTCTGTCTAAAAATAAATAAATAAAAACCTATAAAACAAAACTTAAGTACAATCATGTCACTCTTTTGCTTAAAACTGCCCAGCACAAACCCTTGACCCTGGTCTGCAAAGCCCCACATAATTGTACCCCTTCCATCCCAGAATTCCTCTGGGTGCCTTTGGGCAAATAAGAAAAGGGCGCTCCTGAGAAGGGCCACAGGCCTGAACCAGATAAATGAGGAGGGTGCAGCTCCCACGTCCTGCTGGGCTGGGTGCCAGTAGGGACTGTTCAAGGGTTCTGCAGGGCCTTAGCCCAGCGCCACTCTCGGGCATGATTGCTGTGCCCCACCACGTGGGCAGCACGCACGCACGTGCCTTCTGAGTCAGGTGGCCAGAGCTGCACCTGGAAACCCAATGGAAATGCAGATTCTCAGCCTGCACCGCAGCTGCAGCTGGCACAGACCCAGTGAATCAGAAACAACACCTTTGTTATTCTTTAGTTGACCTCCAGCTGAGCACTAATCACAGCCAGCCCAACGTGGATGCAAAGTCGAATCCCCACGCCCACCACGGAGTGAAAACAGCTGATTTGACCACACCATATCCTGTCCCGTGCTCATGTACTGGGCGCCCCTTATGAAGCAGATGCTGGGCAAGCCCCGGGGAATACAGACTCCAGGTCCATCCCGAGTTTCAGCTGCTCACTGCACTTGGGTGTGTACAAGACCGCCACCCAACACCCCCTACCCCAGCTGGGACACGGGGCAAACCAG
This sequence comes from Tonatia bakeri, assembly GCA_004024845.1. Taxonomy (NCBI): domain Eukaryota; kingdom Metazoa; phylum Chordata; class Mammalia; order Chiroptera; family Phyllostomidae; genus Tonatia; species Tonatia bakeri. The sequence continues at coordinate 36,997 of PVIA01004125.1, forward strand.
GTGATAGGTGTGTTCATCTGAAGTGGATATCACGTGCCCTCGGGGTCCCAGGGAAACAATAAGACACCGCCCCCACAACTCTAAAAAAGGGGCCGTGCTTATTGGCCTACGCAGGGCCTGACGCTCCATTCTTGCCAGTGACTGGCGGAGGCAGAGGTAGGCCCCCGTTCTGGCCAATGATTGTGAAGGCAATTTCGTGGGCAAGGCTTTCCCACCTCTTAAAAGAGAAGTGTCTGGCGTGTGTCTGTCTGTGGGTGATGCTTTGAACTGTGGGAGCCATCAGGGTGCCCCCAGTGGAGGGAGGGGCGACAGGGGACTGCTGGGGAGTGGAGAGAGCCCACCTCTTACCTCCCAATTTCATTTACATGAAATAATAAGTCCCCTGGAGCTGCTCTGTTCTTGAACCCAGAAGTGACAAATGTCACACGCATATCCAGGGTCCATTTTGTGGGATGGACAGTTGCCCAGAGCCCCAAGCAGAGTTTAATGCTTTCTGTGGCCATCCTGAAATTGTTTTCTAAATTTTTTTTTTAAATTTATTTTTTAGAGAAGGGAAGGGAGGGAGAAAGGGAGAAAAACATCAATGTGTGGTTGCCTCTCCTGTGCCCTCTACTGGGGACCTGGCCTGCAATCTAGGCATGTGCCCTGACTGAAAAAAGGAACCAGCAACCCTTGGGTTTGCAGGCCCACGCTCATAAAATTTTTATTGATTGATTTGAGAGAGATCGATATGTTGTTCCACTTGTTGATGTGTTCCTTGTTTGAATCTTGCATGTGCCCCTGACAGAGGATCGTCTAACACAACCTTGGCGTATCCAGGACGATGGTCTAACCAATTGAGCTACTCAGGGCATCCTAAAATCTTAAGTTTGTTTTTTTTTAAACGTGGGCTCTGCATTTTTTCGTCTGCTCTGGGCCCCACCCATTAAGTAGCCACTCCCCTAACATCACCCTGCTGATTTGTGCAGTATTTCCACAGCAGCACCATCTCTTCAGCAAGAGTGCACCATCAACCTGCGTGAGAAGTGCAATGAAGGGGCGACCCCCTGGCTGTCCTTCCTCCTCTTCTTCACCAGCTAACAGGGTACATCCCTGAGTTCAAGTGCCACCTCTTCTTTGAAGCCTTCCCAGACCCCCCCCCCCCCCCCCCCCCCCCCCCCCCCCCCCCCCCCCCCCCCCCCCCCCCCCCCCCCCCCCCCCCCCCCCCCCCCCCCCCCCCCCCCCCCCCCCCCCCCGCATTCCAATAAACCTGAGAAGCACCTCCTCTGGACCTTCCCCAGTGCCCTTTCTCCGTCTCCAGACCATCCAGAAGTGCCTGGACTGTTTATTTGGAGCGTCTGGCCCGCCTACCAAACGCATGAACCAAACAACAGTGTTGCCAGCTCCCAGGTGGGGCCTGCTGCGTAAACAAGGACCGAGGGAAAGTGCTTCTCGCCCTAATTCCCAGGCCCCGGGGGGCGAGAATTCCTTTGGCAGCCCACACCCTCCCCAAGCCAGCCTGCTCCTTTGTAGCACCGCTATAATTATTACCCAAAATAATAATTAACGTTGCTCTTTGTGTAGGGCTCCAAAGCCGGCAGGAATAGGAGGGCGCGGAGGGGTCACCCCTGGGTCTCTGCCCCCGCACGCACCCGGAGGCTCAGGCACTGTTTGGTGGATAAACGGATGATAAATGAGCAGGTGAACGCAAGACGGGGCGGGGAGTCCTGCAACACAGGCAGGGCAAGCCCCTGTCGGTCCACAGCCTACGGGGAAGACTGCCGGGGGCCTGTGGAGCCTGAGTCATGTTCTCCCAGCCCCAGGAAACACTCGAGAATGAATAATGAAATTGTGAATGAATTGTTTAATGATGGGCTGCCCACAGATCAAAGTGTCAGCCTTGTTTACAGCGGCTCGGAGAGGTTGGTTGGCGCACTTTCCCCAAAGGAGCCAGAGGTGGAGCCAGACCCAGGTTTGGCGACCCGCGGTGGCGGCGGCCGGTCGTGCGGCCTGCTCGCTAGCTGGCTCGGCTCCGCTGCTGGAGGACCCTAGGCCAGCCCAGGCCGTAGGTCTTCTCCTGGTCAGACAGCCTGTTCCCGGGACACAGAGACAGTAAGCAGAGGCTACGACAGGGAGGAGCCCGGCAGACACTGACAGGCTCAAGGGTCCGAGTGTCTGCGGGGTGGGTGTTTTACAAACTTCAACCAGTAGGTCATTTTGCAGATGTGAAATCCACCTCCAAAGAGGGCCAACAGATGTCTTACAAGTAACGTTTACTTTCTCAGGAGAGAATCCTGCCCTGGCCGGGTGCGTCAGCTGGTTGGAGCATCGTCCCATATACCCAAAGGTTGTGGGTTCGATCTCTGCTCGGGCAAGTATGAGAGGCAACTGGTCAGTGTTTCTCTCTCATATCAATGTTTCTCTCTCCCTTCCTCTCTCAAATCAATAAGCATATCCTTAGGTGAGGAAGAGAGAGAGAATCAATCCTGATCGAAGCTGATAAACATGAAGCACAGGGTGCTGTGTGAAGTAGCCTTTTCCCAGTGCTGCTGATTAAAGGATCGGAAGACCTGGTGGGAGGGTTAGTGCCTTTCTACAGAGTCTCCTGAGGACCCAAAAGCAGCCCAGAGAAGAGAGAAAGATAGAGGCACATACAATACACTTAGAGATGAAGACAGAGAGATGAACATAGACAGACACACAGAGATATAGTCATAGATGTAAAATATTAGAGGGAGCCCTGGCTGGTGTGGCTCAGTGGATTGAGCGAGAGCTGTGAACCAAAGGGTCACTGGTTTGATTCCCAGTCAGGGCACGTGCCTGGATTGCAGGCCAGGTCCCCAGTAGGGGGCGTGCAAGAGGCAACCCCCCCCCCACACACACACACATTGATGTTTCTCTCCCTCTTTCTCCCTCCCTTCCCCCTCTCTAGAAATAAATAAAATATTAGAGGGAGGTAAAGAGAGAGCGGGAGAGAGAACCCCAGTGGGGCTGAGTTCATGGCTGCCCTTCACTTGCCCTTCACTTGCCCTCCAATGACCCCAAGGGCCAGGGAAGTGTGAGGTCAGGTCAGCCGTAGCCCCAGCAACCCCATGCATCTTACGTGCCATGAGCATTTATTTTAGGAATGAACCCCTTCTGCAAGGAGAGAGAGAAGCGTCTCTCGGTCCCTTTTAGGCTCTGGGCGTTCAGGTTGAATGTTTCATAGCTCCAAGGACACGCTACCACCCAGAGAGCAAAGCAGCAGGTCTTACAGTTTATTTACACCAGGCTGTACCACTTAGGAGCTCTCATTAATGGTCTTGTAACATTTTGTAATTGCCGAAGCAGTTTCTCCTGAAACATGCTGACGTGTAAGAGGCTGTCCTAGATTTGTCTTGTCAAACAGGATCGTAATATATTTTTAAAATTAATGAAAAGCTTAAGTTGGCTTTATAGTTAAGGGAGTCTTTGAGGGGTTTTTGTTTGTTTTTGGTAATCTCAGGTGTGGGGAGTTTTAGGGAACAGAAAGTGCAATCAATAGCCAATTCAGGCTCCTTTGGGGATTCTTTTTGAAGAGGTGCTTTATTATTATTTTTAAAGATTTTCTTTATTTATTTAAAGAGAAGGGAAGGGAAGGAGAAAGAGAGGGAGAAAAACATCAAGTGTGGTTACTCCTCACATGTCCCAAACTGGGGACCTGGCCTGCAACCCAGGCATGTGCTCTGACTGGGAATCGAACCAGTGACCCTTTGGTTAACAGGCCAGTGCTCAATCCACTGAGCTACACCAGCCAGGACAAAAAAGAAATTTTTTTTTAATTAAACTCAACCACCTATTGGCTCCCTATCTCAGTTTCCACGTTCTGACCCCATATATTCCAAATCTCTCTTTGCATGCAACCTGGGACCCTAGCTCAGGGTTGCCACCCTCTGCAGAGTCTTGAAATGTCTGTCTTTCCTTCTGCTGGTGTCCTGGTCTAAATTCTTGTATATTGGGGGACAAGAGCTGAAACTCAGCTGCGATGGTGGAAGGTGGAGGGAACACCTCAAGGAGATGGAGCACATCAGGGAAATTCTCCAGTACCTTCTCAGGGCCACAGGCTAGTGTCACCTGGCGGGTCTGTGTGGGGGACCCTGAGGCATGAGCGGGTTGGATGGAAGGGTCTTGGGAGGCCAGTGTGGACAGCTCTGACTTCCTCCTTGACAGGAGTGTTGTGGATGGGGCATTAAGAAAGCTCTTCCTGGGGCTAATGTGGGGAGAGACTGAAGGCAGGGAGGATGGGACAGAGCCTGGAGTGGTGGCGTGGAGGTGGGGAAGGGCTCAGCAAGCTGTGTTCAAATCCCAGCTCCACCCCTTGCTGTGTGGCCAAGTGCGTGCTACTGAACCTCTCTGAGTCTCAGCTTTTTTGTCTGAAACTCAAGACAAGGGTCTCCCCTGCCTCCTTCAAGTAACATTGTGAGTTTGAAGGTGTTTGGAACGTGTGAAAGTCTTGGGTGTCCCCTTAGGAAAAGGCTTCCCCAAATTGTGTGACAAGGGAAATAGCTCTATGCACAGCCTTTGGTGTGAGGCAAACACAGAATTAACAAGGCAACCATGTGGCGTTGAGCATGTAAGCTCCCCTCTGCCATCACCAGTTTCCTCCTGCATGAACTGGAATGCACAGCAGTTCCTGCCCATATCAGCTGGGAAGTGCTCAGTCTTGGGAAGCTCATCTCCACTTGCTCAAACGCAAGGGAGGATTTATTGGCCAGCAGGAATCTCCTGAGCAAGGAACAGCTCTGAGGTCAATTTGATCCAGTCACTCAAAAATGTCATGAAGAGCCTATTCTGCTGTTGTCCTCAGGCTGGTATCCCTCATGGTGGCAAAATGACTGCCACTGCTCTAACCATCACATCATGTATCTCCCCATTCATTAAGAGTGACAGGGGGAGCTTATTTGCCAGAACCCACTCAAAACACTTGTCATATTGGCATGGATTGGGACCCAGATAAGGGCTCTGGGCTAGGATTTTACTTTGATTAGCCTGGACCTAAGGCAAGTGTTACCCTCATGTTTTAAAATCCAGGGGATGGAGTTGTCCCCCTTCCTCCCATGTACAGAGGAGACATGGAAATCTGAGGAAACTGGTGAAGAAAAGAGGGTGGATGGGGTTACAGTTGCACCCACAGTGTCTGCTACCCAGGGCAGTCAGATTTAGCAAATAAAAATGCACAGTCCCACCTGTATCTCCAACCAGTGACAGGTATTTTGGATAGGCATCAGGATAGCTCCATATTAAGAAAAATTACTTATTGTGTGTTTGGAATTCAAACGTAGCTGGAGCTGACCTGGAACCAGGGTGTCTCAGACTTACTGTGAAAAGAATGATGTGTGCGTGTGTGCATGAGTGAGGGGACTTCTTGGCATTTGTATTTCGACAGCTGCAAACTCTCCATCTCCAGTCTGCCCACTGCTGTTCCTGTCACTCAGCGAGATGTCATGGGAGGAACCCACGAGGGGGCTGTGAGGGGTTCAGAATAGGAGCTGTTCCTTGGGCTTTGCATCTGGGATGTCAGTAAATGCAGCCATACTGGGGGCTTACACATCACCTCATCCAACCCATCTTCACTCCCTCATCTCAACACTGAATGGCGCTTTGGGTGCACAAAGACCTGTAGGAGGCTGGGGATCTTCAGAGACTCACTGAAGAGGTGAGCTGACACCCACACCTCAGGGGGTTTCAGGGGATTGGGGGCCCCAGAACTCAGCCAGTTAGTCTCTCTGTCCGCCTCTCATCTCTCTCTGTGTGACTTCTTTTTCTCCTCCTGAAGGCTGGCTTTCTTCACATGGTGACAAAGAGGTTGCCATTGCTCCCAAGTCATATCCCAGAAAGGTAGACGCTATTTTCTCAATTCCAGAGGGAAAAGTCCCAGGGAAGTCCACAGATAGAACTGCTTCTCTCCATACTCGTGTTCCATTCTCTCTGTCTTCCCCCATGATCTTCCTCAATCTTGTGGCTTTCAATTCTGTCCAGATGCTGTTGAATCTCCAAAGGGGAGTCTAGCCATTGTTTTTACTGCCTAGCCCAGGGGAAGCTTCCTGAAGGAAAACACCCATGTCTTAGTCTGCTGTGGCTGATGTAACAAAATGCCACTGAGTGGATTACAAGCGACAGAGATTTAATGCTCACAGTTTCGGTAGCTGGAAGTCCAAGATCAAGGTGCCCACATGGTCACATTTCTGGTTCCTAGCTAGTGAGAAGCCATCACAAGGCCTCGCTCAGGGCAGCCCCTGAGTGGGAGCTGCATTCCAGGAGTTACTAATTTCACCCTTTGGAAGGGAAGGGCAAGTTTTGATGGTGAATTAGCCATCTCTGTGGCAACCCCTTCCTGTGCCTGGGAAACATCCCAACATTGATTTGGCTGTCTGAAGAGAGATTCTGAATGACCCATGATTTTTTAAAGTAATTTTGTTCATGTATTGATTTTGAGAGAGGGAGGGAGGGATGGGAGAGAGATCTATTTGTTGTTCCACTTACTTATGGATTCACAGGTTGCTTCTTGTATGTGCCCTGACCAGGGATGGTACACACAACCTTGGTGTATCAGAACAACGTTCTAACCTCACGTGACATCTCAGCTGACACAGAAGCCACCAAGGGCCTATCTTGTTCTTTGTAGCTTGTCAGTCCACTCTCTTCCATCTCATGATTCAAGATTTCACCTGTAGGTCCTCAATTTAACCATCCAGGAGGGGGCATGGGAAGGCGAGGGTGGAAGCTGTGCCCTCCCACCACCGGGGCCACTGCAGGCACCTTGTCAATGATGTGATTCAGAGGAGCACAGGTGTGTGGTATTTTGTACTCACAGATTGCACAGTGCAAACTTTAGGTCCATGCTAATGATCCATGTTGACTGTTATTCTCACAGCACCATCCCTCTCTTCTGAGACGCACTGAAACATTTACCTTGTGACCTTTCTGAAGGTGAGACAGACGTACCTTGCTGTACTTCCATGCATCGTTAATACATTCCTGTTTTTTTCTCTCTCCTGGAAGATGTTATTCACTCAACAATGCACATCTTATGATTGATGCTGATGGAGAATTTGGGGTATACAACGTCTACGGGAGTAGAAATAATACTCCTAATGAGCAATACTAATCAATACCATTTTCAGTGAGACCTTACTATGAGCCTGGAATGGAAATAAGCACACTTACACAGAACGTTTCGCTAAATCAAGGCTTTGAAAGGTGTTATCCTAGTGAATTGTACATCCCCTTTTTTACTCCCAAGCTTGGTGACTTTTATGACAATAAAATGGTTATAAATAGTAATAGATCACATCATCAAGCACTTAGGTGAGAGCCGTCCCGGTACAAAACAGGGAAGGGACTACAGGGAGCAGCCTGCAAGGGCACTCTGGTGCAAACAATTTTAAAATATATTGTATAGAAGAATGCTAACAAGATTGGCGAACATTCACCGGTGCTCACTAGTCGCCTGCCTTGCATGGGGCAAGGGGGTGAATCCTAGTGGCTGTGACCCATATTCTATTTTTCTAGGCGGCAATCTGATTAGCCACAGTTAAATGTGAGCAGTGGCAGCCGGACTCCAGAGTTCAAGCCTGGTCTCTGCATTATCGGCCTGTGACATTCTGCAAGTGCCTTGACCTGTCTGTCCTTCCTTAGATGCAAAGTGGGGACAGATTAGAGGTTATTAATAGTAACTTATGCATGCAAAGTTTGGACGCTCGCACTGTGTTATTACTACAGAGTGGAGGAACTGAGACTGAGAGGCAGACGTGGACACAAAAGGCACCTAAGGCCAGCACGCTCTGTCCACTATCGAAAGGACCAGGGTCGCAGAGGCAGTCCCCTTCAGCACGTGGGCGCCGGTCACTGCGAGGATCATCGGCAGGGAAGGGGTTATGATGAGAGAGAGGAAGACTGGAGGACCTGGGGCGGCACGAGCGGCCCTGGCCACTCCACAAACCTCTCGCCCGCCGCTTGCCCGGGGAGCGGACTGCGCAGGCGCGGGAGCCGGCTCCGGGCGAGGGGGGCAAGTCTCTAGACACCGGAAGTCTCCGCCTAACGGGCCCCGCACGCGCCTCCGGTCCTGGGAGGGGGCGGGGCCGCAGCCCTTCGGCGCACCGCGCCATAGAGCGCACCCGGAGGACCCGCATCCTAGACGCGCCCGGAAGTGGTTTCCTGAGCGCCGGCTCCGCACCATCAAGCCAGGGGGGGCGGTGGCCGGGGGGGAGGGTCGCGGGCTCACCATCCTAGAGCGACTGGAACGGGGTGGCGGCCGGAGGGGGTGGGGGGAGGGGGAGGGGGGGAAGCGGCGCGGGCGGAAGCGGCCAGGAAGGTCACTTCCGGCCTGGGTGCCCGTCCCCCTGACCCCAGGGTCTGAGTCGCCGCTGCCGCCGCTGCCACCATCCGCGAGGGAGGAGAGAGGAGAAGAAGTGCGGCACGGCGGCCCTGGGACCTAGGAGGTGAGGGGAGGGCGCGGGAGCGGAGGGCGTGCGCCCAGGGCTGGGGGGCGCGCCTCGGGAGCCAGGCTGCGGGCGGGGGGCAGGCGGGGAGGCGGGCGACGAACGCGACTGGGCGGTGAGTGCGCGTGCGCGCTGCTGGGAGTGGGGGGGCGTGAGGGCGCGCGGCCGGCCAAGCGGGGCGGGGCGGGCGGGGGCGCGCCGCGGGGTAGCGCGTGCGCGGCGGGGAATGCGGGTGCGCGGTCCCGCGGAGGGGGTAGCGCGCCTAGTAGGAGGGCGCGTGCGCAGCGCTCAGGACTGCCGTGGGGCTCAGCTCTGGGGCTCAGCACTGGGTGGGGTCGTCGCGTCCCCCTGGCCTTCTTGGCTGGTAGTGGCCGGAAGTGGTGGAGACTCTGGGGGAAGTTGAGGGTCTGGTTGGGGGTGGGGGTCGCGCAGGGTGGTCCCGCCTGACCGGAAGTCTATCCCCCACTCCTTCCCCTTTTCGAAGCACCCAGACCCGTTGATGCCCCGGGCGGGCCGTGTGCGGCCTTTGATTCCGGCCGTAATTAAGGGTGTTTCGACCGGTGGAGGCCCATTCATTCGTCCTGCGCGCGCGGGCGTAGGAGGTGCGTGCGCCGCGGGGGAAAGTGGCTAGGCCAAGGTCAGATCCCATGTGGTCCAGGTGCAGGGCGAAGACGGCGGTCGGGCCTGCTGGCTACCCCTGAGGCTTGTATCCCGCCCCCCCTACAGTGTCCCCCACTCCGGGGCATGAAGGAGGATACTCCAGTCCGTAGAGTTGAGCATTCCTCAGTTCTGCGCGATTCTGCAAGCTCAGGATCGCGTATTCAGCCAGAAACAACCCAGGGGTTTGAGAGTTGACAGTGAGTGTGGACGCAGGCTCCTCCAGTGCTGGGGAGGAAGGACAGGGCCTGGAGCAGAGACGTAGACCTGGGCAGAGAGCCTCACCTGCTGACCAGAGGCCTCATGGAGAGGTCCAGGGGCCAGGGTAGTCCAAAGAGGGTGCCCAGCCCAGCCTAGCCTAGCCTAGCCTAGCCTAGCCTAGCCTAGCCTAGCCTAGCCTAGCCTAGCCTAGCGGGGCGGTCCGACTTTTAGAAAGGGAGTGACTTGGCCAACGTTTTCCTGTGTTTCCTGGTGTCAGGCTCCAGGTTGGATAATGCCGAGGACCCAGTTGGGAGGCAGAACTGGCCTGGCTCGGGAAGCACAGGTGCTGTTGATCCTGGTTTATCTTCTCCCTCAGTCTGTAAGCCTCTTTGCTAACTGCATCTGGCCTTCAGCCGCTGCTCATATTGGCGTCCCCTCCGCCCCCTCCGCCCCCGGGAGCGTTCAGATCAGATTCCTCCGGGTCTTATCTCATATCTACGTCCTGTTCTCTTGGAAGCCTTCCGGAGCTAACCCCACCCCCCGCCCCTGCGCTGCAGGAAGGGTTTATCGTGGTCCTTGGTCCCTGCTCTGGGGTCACACAGACCTGAGTTTTAATCCCAGCTCCACCAGTCAGACCTTTGTGACCTTAGGTAATTAACTTGCGTTTCCACCTGGATAAAACGGGGATATTAATGGCGTTGACCTTGGTATACTTTACTTTTAGAGCCAGAGACGTGGTTGCAGAGCGTGCAAAGGGCTCTGGAGCCAGGTGTTCTTAGGCTATCCTTGGCTCACTCTCTTCCAACCCCATGACTTTGGACCTGTCGCTTCCTCTTTCCCAAGCTGTTTCCTCTTGGTCCCCAAAGGTGGAGAGCAGAGTCCACTCTGCCTTGGATAAGCCTTGTCCATCAGCCTGCTGCACATTCCCGCCCGGTGCTGGGCACATGGGCAGAGCCCCCTGCTCTGGGTGGGAGAACAGGTTAGTTGGCACCCATTTCTCTAGGCTCCCATTGGCCAGACCCAGAGCTGGGTGATGCTGGGTGGCAGTTCTGTTCTGGAGCAGCTCAGAACCCTGTGGGGAGACGTGAGCACAGGAGCACCAGGCAGAGGGGTAGGGGGTTATGCAGAATAGTCCCCCTGGAGCTGTAGCAGTGGAGAAGGGAGGCAGGGCACTGATGTTAGGGGCCATGTGGGCTCTCAGCACAGGAAAGATTTCATAACCGAAGTCTAGGTGATTTTGAGAGTATGTTTATTAAAGGCGGAGACAGTGAAAGGAAGAGCTTAAGAAAGAAGCAGCAACAGGAGTGAGCCTAGGCAGGGTTGCCTTGGCCCTTCGGAAACGTGGGGAAGAGGCAGAAGAAGTGAGCCAGTGGGGCTGCGTGGACTCAGGACACAAGTTACTGAGGCAGAAGGAGGGCCTTTGGAGAAGGAAAGCAAAGGCACTGCCTTAGGAAAGAAGAGGGGCCAAAGTCACAGGTGTGCTCTCGAGTGGAGCTGTGCAGGTGTGGGGAGGTCTTCTGCCTTAACGGTTCTTATCATCTGTTTTCTAAAGGCAGGAGCTTCAGGGGAGGTCTTGGGAGGGGGGATCTCCATAGGATATTCATTAGCCGTCCATGTCAGGGTGTGTGTCCTGCAGGGCCATGGGCTCCACTGATTGGCTGGCACTCGGGTGGTGATCCCTGGTCATTTTGCTGGTCCTGATGCAGCCACGGCGCCGCTTCATCTGGACTTGCTGCTTTCCTGGGCCTGGAGATGAAACACAGCAGAGGCCTCCAAGTTATCTCTAGTGTGACCAGAACTCTGGCTTTGTTCCTAAGGTCATTTGATGTGGGCCAAAACGTTGTTGTCCTGAGGGCTTAGTGCTGACAGGAGTGGTCTTGCAAGGGAGGAGGCGGGAGGGGGTCAGGGTGGTGGGTGAGGCCAGTTCGAATCAGCTGCTGGTCTCAGTTTCCCCATTCCACTTGCCAAGGAATTTTCCCAACTTCGTGCTCTCCTGCCTCACTGCGGTCAGGGTTGGGGAAGGATGTTTGGGGGAAGTGGATTTTCCTGAGACTCTTAAGGACCGAGGAATGGGCTAGGAGAACCCTGGAATCCAGGAGGACAGTGGTGAGCTGTGGGTGGGCCATGGTGAAGGTCTGGCCATGTGGTTGTCACATAACCCCCTAGCCTCTCTTGTTCCTCCTGGGTGCTGCCCAGGGTGTCCTGCTGGAGGCGGACTGTAGGTGTGACCACGCTTGCTTGCTGAGCACTGGGCAGGCACCTGCCTGGTGCCTGGTGCTCACTGTCATAGGCTGTTGGAGTCCCTGGGTGGTGGTGGTCCGCCTATTTGAAGGGCCTGGGATGGAGCCCAGGCATCACGCAGTGCCAGAGCGCTGGCTGCCTGTGGTTCCAGGGTGTGGCCCTTGACCGTGATGCCACCACCTCTAGGGAGACAGGCTGCTCTTCTGAGGCCTCTTAGGTGTCAGTCATCAGGCCGGGTTGGGCTGCTGGCTGGCTCAGGGGACTCCAAAAGCCTGTTCCTCCGCAGGTGGCTGGCCAAGGGCAGGCAGGGGAGTTGTGCCACTGCCGGGGTCAGCAGCCCTGTTGCTGGGCCACAGGGAGCCGTGGGCTTCCTGCTTCTGTCTGTGCTTGGCCTTTGCGCTGCCAGAACACTGGCTTCTCTCTGGTGGGGATGGGGAGCCCTGGGTGGCTACGTAATGGGTGACACGGGAAGACCCAGGGAAGCATCAGGCGTGGTCCCGGCCTTGAAGTGCAGGCAGGGCAGAGAGGGACGGGTTCCTGGGGCTGCCATGTGCAGGTCTGTGCCGGGAGCTGGTCCCCGCCCCCTGGGAGTGGAACTCAGAGCTCATGTTTGCTGGGGGTGGGGCCCCTCCTCCCCAGGGATGCAGGACTCATCCGTAATACTAGGAGGTACAGCGGACAAGTGCCAGTGTCCTAAGGGAGACGGACAGAAACCGCCTTAGAGTCTGGCCGCCCAGCGAGTCCCGGCCCTGCTGTGGGCCTTCCCTGAGCACCTGGCCCCGTGGGTACCTCACAGGACATGCGAGGGTGGAGGGTGGGGTTGGAGTCTGACTCGGCAGCCTGCCCCGAGAGCTTGTCTCTCCAGGTGGTTATGGGATCAGGGTTTTGTGCCTGTGGCCTCCCACGCCTGGGGTCTGTGGTGTAGCCTGTGCTTGGTGAACACGTTCTGCTGTGAGAGGACAGTTGTACAGAGGGAAGTGACAAGGCTGGGAAGGCTTCCTGGGGGAGGTGCTGTTTTCGCCGGGCCCTGGCAGCAGACCTGGAAGGACGTGCCTGCAGAAAGTCCAGGGTGGGAGAGCGCACCCATCCAGAGGATGGGGGATGGCCTGGCGGCCTGACTGAGGGTGACAGCCCTGACGTGACCCGTAGAGGTATTCTAGATCTTTTTTTTTGACCTGATGAGTATTTTTGTTTGCTAAACAATTTTCAGTTACTCACCAACATTCAAGCATCTGGAAACACTGGGAGGCGGCAGGTGGCCAGGGCTGTGCTCCTCGCCACTCCCAGGTGGGCCTGCCGCCCTACCAGTAGGTCAAGGTTCTAGGAGTTCTAGAAAGTTTGTCTCCTGGGGAAAGTGGGGTGTGGTGACGAGGGCCACACATGCCTCCCTGACCTCACTCATGTTCCAGCCTGGGCCCTGGGGAGGCTGCTGAGGGCTGCAGGTGGGGGTGACTGGCAGTGAGTCTGTGAGTCCCAGGGGACCTGTGAGGCCAGGTGGTCCAGGTGTGAGAGGTGAGTGGAATGAGGCAGTGAAATGCCTTGGAGAGGCACCTGGTCAGGGGAGTGAAGGAGAGTAGGCCAGAGAAGGGAATAGGCCTGTGGTGCCACTCTGTTGGCTGCATGGGGAACCTCAGGGAGGTGCAGGCAGCTTTCCAGGCCATGTGATCTCTTGGCTCAGTCTGGAGGGGGTGGGAAGTGCACCCAGACCAGTCACCGGGGTCGGGGGCAGAGACGTCCCCCAGCGTCTGACCGCAGGTGAAGATCACGGGGAGGCCAGGATTTGGGCCTGGAGGGAGGGGAGGGCTGAAGCCACTCACAGAAAAGGGAAGTGGGGACAGACTGGTGCTGTGGGGCTTCCCGCCCCTGGGGGCCACCCAGAGGGCAGTGCCAGCGGGCTGAGGGGGCTGTAAGGGTCAGAGGCAGCCCTGCTCAGTCGGCAGCAGCCCAGTGGGCGGCAGACCAGACACTGAGGAGGAAGTGAGGAAGACACGTGAACGCTGGGAGGAGGAGGCCCTGTGATGTGATAGGAGCCGGGCATGGCCCCAGGGAGGGGACACTCGAGCTCACCCTGGAAAGGTGAGCCGGCCCCGGCAGGTGGAGGACTGAGCGGGCTTTCCAGAGAGACAGGAGGTGGACTGGGTGTGAGGGCCCAAGGGGGCTGCGCCTTTGCAGGGTGCCGGAGGGAATGTGGACTGGCCGTGGAGTGGGGTGGTTCAGGCTGGGCTAGGGGCCGGGGTGACATGAACTGAACTCCCTCTATGAAAACAGCATTACTGAGGTGTGGTTCTTGCACTGTACCACCCACCCCCAGCACACCTAGTGGTGGTTGATGTGTTTGCAGGGGTGAGGCTGTCGGCACCTTGCTTTTAGGATGCTCCTGGGATCCCCAAAAGAGACCCTACCCTGGCCCTGGGAGCCTATGAGCCGTCATCTGGCCGTGGATCTGTCTGTGTGGACATTTCACATACAGGGGACACACTTGCTCACCGAGGTGACGTGCGAGGTGGCTGGTGTCGCAGCTCCGCCTTGGGCTCCGTGGCTCTGGCCTCAGCGAGCAAGAGTGTGCGGACTGTGTGGACGCGCTGTCATTTCTCTGGGGCATGTGGCCAGAAGTGGGTGGCGGGGTCCCACACGTCCAGGACCCCCATGTCCTCGACTACACCTGCTGCCTTTTGCTCTTTCTGGGTCCATCCCCGTGGTGTGTGTGTGTGTGTGTGTGTATGCGTGCGTGCATGTATGTGTGTTCTCAGTGACAGTGACATTGAGCATCTCATCACGTGCCTGTCAGCCCCTTGCGTGTTTTCTTTGGAGACACGGCTGTCGTGATCCTTTGCCCTTTTTTAATGGGTTATTTGACTTGCACAACTTACAAAGATGAGTTCGTCTCTGATGGGGGTGGGGGATGAGCAGGGGAACACCCGTCCATGTGACTTCATGGTTCATGGGGTGGGGAATCATGGCCTCACAGTGGCTGCTGGGTTTGGTGAGCAGAGGGTTAGCGGGCCAGTGGTTGGGGTACCCAGGGGGTCAGGGGAGGAGGGGAAGCAGGGAGTGGGGCAAAAGCTGGTGGGCTGGTGAGAGAAGGGGCAGGAGCAGGGAGAGGAGAGGGGCAGGGGCAGACAGTGCCTCCTGCCAGGGGAGAGAAGCCCAGCAAGTGAGCCAGCGGCTGCGGCTGTGGGGCAAGGTGGGGGGAGAAGGAGGCGGCCGGCTGGCATTAGAAGAAAGCGCTGGGTAATTGGTGGGCAGGCCTCCAGAGGAGTTAGGTTGGATCTAATAACAACAATAACAATAATTTGTCTACAGCTTAGTAGCCGCTGGGCACCGACAACTCTGCGTGCTAATTGGATCGCTCAAGGGCCTGGCCAGGGTGGGCAGGGAGTGGGAGTGGGGGGGGCATGTCTTTGAGTGGCCTGCTGAGAACTTGGGAGAGCTGGGTGGAGAGGTTGAGGCAGGGTGGGAGCCCCTTCTCAGCCTCAGAGGTTGTCCACTTCTGCGGTCAGGCCCACTCTGGAATTGCCAGGGCCTTGCCCAGGGAGCTGTGGGCCTTGCCAGCCGGGTGGGGCTGCCCAGGCCATGGCCCTGGTGCTTCTTCTCTGTGGTCACCGCCATGGGAAGGGTGCAGGACCAGAGGCCTCATCAGCTGTGTGAGTGAGTGAGGGAGTGAGTGAGTGAGTCTGGATGAATGAGGGAGGGAGTGAGTGAGCAGGAAAGACCTGGGTCACCGAGCGAACGCCCCTCTTGGCGTTCCCCAGGACCCTTGCAGCATGCACCCAGCTGGTCCTCACACACCCAGCTGTGCGGGTGCTTGCCGTTCCCATGTGCTGAGGCCTGGAGCAGCCCAGCAGGTGTGCAGGGTCACAGGAACATGCAGGTAGAACCCATTCTTAGCTGGAGGGTGGGGTCAGGTGGGTGGGCCTCTGTGCCACCCCCCATCTCAGCCTCCACATTCCCTGTCTGTGGGGGAGGCAGGCTTCTCCTCTGCCCTCGTAGGCACTTAGGGTTTCCTGCGGGGCAGACTCAGATAAGAGAAGCCTAAGAATTGTGTTTCCATGGCAGGAAGACCTGCAGGGTGCCCAGGCCTATACAGCTGGGGAGATCCTTGGACGGTCTATTTGCACAGATTGCTGCTTTGGCCTGACTCCCCGTGGCTAGAGATAAGACTTTCTCCCTCCAGTGCGGACTGTCAGGGTGGGGATGCTTATCTCCTGCTGTGGGAAGAAGGGGGCTGAGCGCCCTTCTTGTATCTGCTGTTTCCTTGAAGTCCAGATAAACTGGCAAAGTGAGCTGTTTCGGGCACCTTTTCCTCATGTCCAGCCCTCCTGCTTCACTCTCCTTCACTGTCTTCCCAGCCCTCCCCGCCATGGGAACTGTGTGTGAGCGTGTGTATGAGCGTGTGTGTGCTCGTGTGTGCATGTTTCCTCTGTGCCGGGTCCTGGCAGCGGGGCTCCTGGCTGTCAGTAAGCAGGCGCCAGCTGAGAGGTGGCCTGCAGTGTTCCCACTCTGCAGACAGAAGGGGCACTGTCCCCAGCTGCCCAGCCCAAGACTGCCCCCGAGCCCTCAGGTCTCCTGGGACAGAGGAGGGTGCCCTCGCTGCGGGAAGCCGGCCCTTCTCTAGCACTGCACACCCAGCCATTCCAGGGGAGCACGGGGAGCCTCTGGCAAACAAGTCTGGACCGGAGAGGCAGAGGAGCGCCTCTCCTGCCCCGCCTCTTCCCCCGTGGTGCTGGCGTCTTTACCGCATCTCTGTTTACAGGGTAAACAAAGGGCCCAGTCTTCTTTAAATCCTCGCCAGCCAGAGGATGTGTTTTTTTTTTTTTTTTTTTAAGATTTTATTTATTTTCAGAGAGAGGGGAAGGGCACATGTCAGTTGGTTGTCTCTCACACGTCCGCAACCAAGGGACCTGGCCTGCAACCCAGGCATGTTCCCTGACTGGGAATAGAACCGACGGCCTGTCAGTTCACAGGCTGGCACTCAGTCCACCGAGCCACACAAGCCAGGGGCAAGATGTGTTTTTATTGATTTTAGAGAGAGAGGAAGAGGGGGAGAGAGAAAATCATCAATGGGAGAAACATCCATTTGTTGCCTCCCGTACGTGCCCCGACCGGGGATCAAACCCATGAACTAGGTATGCACCCTGACTGGGAGTCGAACCCATGGCCTTTCAGTGTAGGGGACAATGCTTTGAACTGAGCCGCCCAGCTGGGGCCTAATGTCTGTTCACTTTGTAGCTGAGCCATAGCTCGCACGCTGTGGGACTCACCCCTTCACAAGCATGGCAGTTCAGTGCTGCTCTCCTGTTCACACGTGGGCAGCCGTCACTGCCGTCTCATCCCAGGTGCTCTGTCGGCCCAGAAACACCCTGTGTTCCCAGCCCACCTGGCTGCATACCTCATCCCGGACACTTCTGTGGGGCCCTTTGCGGCTGTTCCTTTCACCCAGCCTTTGGGTCATCTTTGATTTCTTGCTGCTGTCAGCAATAGCACTGCAGGAACATTCACGCTCAGGTCTGTGTGGATACCTGCTGTGTTTCTCAGGCACACCTGGAGTGGAGTTGCAGGGTCTCCTGGCAACTGCTTCCCCTCTGAGGACCTGCCAGACCATTTTCCGCAGCAGCTGTCTGGGCCCAGAGCCATGCACGAGGGCCCCCATGCAGTGCTGTGTTTACCGGGTGTGACCTGAGTGCTGTGTGGGCCTCCATCCTGATTTACCCCCAACACCGCTCGACTGTCCCGTGTGGTGCACAGCCCTCCTGGCCATCTAAAACAACAACAACAAAAAACGTGTCTTCTTCCCTTATTCCAGAAGCATTATTCATTATTGTAAGAAAGTTACAGTTGCACTTAGGGTTCTCAACAGGGATAGTCAGTGACTGCTGTTTCGGAGGTCATGACACCCATGGGCTGTGTCCACCTGGTGTGCCCCTGGATTCTTTCCAGTTTTCCCCTGCTCTGAATCTTGCTATGATGGACTTTTAAAATGTGTCTGCAGAGAGCATTTACTGAGGTTTGGGTTTCCCCTCAAGAGGTGGAGGAGTGGAGTCACGGGTCTGAGGCTGCCTGCGATTGGTCCATGTTGCCTGGGCTGTGCGGGTTTTACCTGGCCCCAGCTCCCTGTGTTGCAGGTGCTAGGCGCTCAGCATTCTCAGCATTGCAGGGAGGGGAGGTGGGGAGTGGGGGCTTCTCTGAGGGCATGAAGCCCCGCAGCCTTGGAGGACGGTGGCTGCAGGCCAGTGCGTCTCCCTCCTGTCCTGACCTCACATGTATCCTGGGAGTTGTCCCCGGAGCCCAGCAGGCCCTGATTGATCTTGCTGCCCTGCCATGGCTGCTGCCATCCAGGTGTCTGTCCTTGTGCCTCCAACCTTGTTTCTGCATTTGTAAAACAAGTGTGATGGTGCCCACCTTAAAGGGACCCACATTTCCAGTGACTTTCCAGGCCCAACCTGGCCTGTGAGGCCCGGCGGGAGAATCTGCACACGCTCCTGCTGGCCTGGGTCTGCCCGGGTCTTTGCATGCGTCTTCTTCAGCCTGCGCCTCTGTGCCTGACCCTCTTCCTGCCAGTTACGCCCCTGTCCTGGTCCTGGGGGACTCGTACATGAGAATGTGGGGAAGGACTGAGGGAGGCTGCATCCACAGGACTCCGTGCAGGTTGGAAAGGGGGCTGTCACCGGAGTGCACTGGTGGTTCTCAGTGGATGTAGCCTGCTTGCTGCACCTCCCATCCCCCGGACTGTGTCGCCTTGGTCTGGTCCCCTGTCTGGTGGAGACAAGAAGGCCAGGCTGTTTCTCCATCCTTGCTGTCTGTAGTACGGGGCAGCTGGGGACTCTGCTTCAAGTGGTACTTGAGCTGAAACGCACCCCCCCCCCACACACACACACCGCCTGTCAGGCGTCCCATAAACTCTGTTCTTCTCTCTCACCCCTTCTAACAGGGACCCACACATGGAGCTGCGGGAAGAGGCCTGGTCTCCGGGGCCGCTGGATTCTGAGGACCAGCAGATGGCTAGTCACGAGAACCCAGGTGAGGTGGCCTCCGCAGGTGTCAGCGGGCCGCGCCCGCCCCCCAGACCCATGTCTCTGGGAGCACCCATCCTTCCTGCAGAGGCCCCTCCTGGGCTGGGGAGAGTTTGCAAGTTCCCTTCCAGCTGCCGGCCTCGGGGGTGACTGTTCACCAGCCCTTGTTAGGTGTCGCTCCTGCCACCTCCATTCTGCCGGCCGCGAACTTGGAGGGGGGCCGTTGATGCCGGCAGCCGGGACATCACGGGTAGAGAAGGATCGGACTACAGGGAAAGCTGGGCATCTGGGTTTTTGTGTGAGATCTTTGACTTTAAATTCGGCAGCGGGTTTACTTAATAAAGTGTTTGGGTTGAATAAAACATCCTTCAGTGGAAGCCATATTCCCTGTCCAGGGTTTTCACGTAGGGCACTCGGGAAATAGAGTGTGACATCTTTCACGCTGCTGCCCGTGCATCTTCGCGCTGTTCCCGGGTCGGCCGCTGTGGAAATACTTCCGGTGCGCCCCGGTAGCGGAAGCAGCAGCTGACTGCGGAAGTGAGTGGGTACGACTGCGTAGCAATAAAACTATACGCAGTGCGGGCGCCGAATGTGCAGTCGCTGCTGCTGCATTGCCTGGATGTCGGGGGTGGGGGACAGGTTGTGGGGCCCTGGGGACGGGAGGGGGTTGTGATGAAACTCCCCGGTGCCTTCTGCTTACACGTCTGAGGTTCCCCAAGGACTGGGAGGGGCCCCTGGCCAGGCCCGGCCGCCTTATTGCGTGTGAGCCGTAGGGGCCATGGGCCCTTCCTTCGTCCTCCCATTTTCATCCCGGGCCTGCTCCCTCCTTTTTTCTGGCCTACGTCCTTGACCGTTTTGCCTTTTAAAAATTAACTTGAAAATCTGGTTCATTGGACATTTCAAACAAATAAGCAGTGTAATGACTGTCTTCTTTGCCCCGCCAGCCTCAGTGGTTAGCAACACTTGGCCAGTCTCGTTTCACCACTGTTCCCCTAGTTCTGTGGGTTTGTTTTTTGTGGAATATTTTAACGAAAATCCCAGACATATCATTTCACCTATAAGTTCTCCAACGGAGATAAGGATTCAAAACCAAACAAACAATCCCAACCAAATGAGAAAACCAACTACAGATTGTTTATCTTACATAATAAAAAGTTACTCCTTAATATGATCTAACACCCTGTCCATGTTAAAATATTCAGAGATGTCTCCAAAATGTATGTTTCCCTTGGAGTAAGCTAAGTTTTAACTTTACAAGTCACCCATTATATAGTTTTTTTGCATATAACTTCTGAGGAATGCAGGTGGGTTCTCATGTCCTCCTTGTCTAGCTTGCTGTCCCCAACCTGTTTAACCTGTCAGGAGTCTGTTGGAAATCTCTGCTGGGGTGCCAGCACCTTGTAACGTCCCCTTAGCTCTGCTGACCTCGGTCCCACCTGTGAGGTGACAGTGCTGGGCTGATGCCCCCTGGGGAGCCTGGAATAGCTCCCTGGTCCGTGTCTTTCTGGCCTGTGAGGAACCTTGGGTCTGGGGCTTGGGGCAGGCACATGGGTGGCCAGGGGACCTCCACAGAGAGGTGAGTGACTATCTGCTGGTGCAATTCAGCCTAGCAGACTCCTATCCCAGCACAAGGAGAAGCCTGGCCCTGAGACACCCTGGTGCCCCTGGCCAAGTAAAGTCGGGTCCTCCACTGACTTTGAGGTTCCGGGGGCCCCAGAGGAGTCACTGAGGGGGAAGAGAGAACGGTGGCTGTGGAGAAGGGAAGGCAGCGAGTGCGTGCTGAGCCCCAATGGGCAGAGAGGCTCTGGGCGATGGTGGGCAGGGTGCTGAGGGCCCCCAGAGTCCTCGTGTCAGTCACGGTCCAGGTGCAGCTCCACTCCGGGAAAAAGTGGGTGGTGTGAGCCCAGACTCAGCCATCCAGCAGGATGGCCCTGGGGTCTCCCTCTGGCCTGACCCCACATACACTGGACTTCTGTGCGTGTGCACCTACACTCAAATACGCTCTGAAGGAAGCTGGTCGGCTCTGCCAGACCCCAGCTGCCGGATTGCCAGATTGTCAGATTGCCAGCTGCACTGACTTCTCCACCATCCCTGCGTCCACCATTGGCGTCCACCCTTGTCCACAGCTGTCAGCATGAACCTCTTGAAATGGAGGTCAGGTCCTGGTCCATCTGGAGTGGTGCCCATGCTCTGCACTCACCTAGTCTATGGCCACCTGGCACCTCGTCCCAGCCCAGTTGAGGGAAGCCCTAACTTGTGTGGTGGCACCAGCGGGATTCCAGCAAAGACAGCCTGTCTGGAGAGGCCATCTCAGCATGGGCCTTGCTGAGGAAGGGGCTGCCTGCTGAAGGAGATGTGGTGGCCGATGGACAGCTTGAGGAAGGACATGAGGCAGCGTGGCAGGACCTGTGGGGACCCTCTCAGCTGCCCCAGGGAACCCACCCAATGGTGGCTCCAACCAAAAGGATGTTGAATGGTCCTTGCCACCTGGCTGGAGGTAAGCAGTTCCAGGAGTGCTTAATTCAACCGTTCCTTCGGGAGCCACTGATGTCCAGGTCCTGGTGGCCTCTTCTGTGCTGTCCAGAGATGGAGCCTCAGCTCCAGCCATCATTCCCTCCTAGGAAACCACCAAGGACAGAAAGACAGGAAGGAAAGGCAGGGTGGGGTGAGGGAGGCAGGGCCTCCTTCCTGGGCCCTCCTTTAGCCCCTAGCTCAGATCTCACTGGCCAGATTGGGACACGTGACATAGGGAGGTGCCCTTGGAGTCACCCTGACTGGTTTATTCTGGCTCAGCGCCATGTTTGGGACTCTGGCGAGGAAGAAGAGACTGCCTAGCATCGTCCTGCATGGAGAATAGCATTGTGTGGTCTCATGAGGGCTCGGGGGGCTGTCTGTAGCCGTCATGGGAAAGGACGCTAAGCCTGGGGGATGTTCTGTGGAGGTGGCTGGCTGCCCCGGAGCTGTGAGCAGCCTTTCCCCAGGCCGTCGTGGGCCAGAGACTCCTTCCCCAAGGCCAGTGGCTTTGCAAACCGGGTGTTCCTTGGAAACGGCGGGCTGGGTGGTAGGGCTTCAGGAGGAGATGTCTGAGGAAGAGATTCCAGCCCTCTGTCCTCAGAAGTTTGGACTTCTCTGCCCCGGTGACAGGGAGGCACCTCGAGAGATGTGTCGGAGGAGACAGTGTCCCGCAGGCCAGGCCCCAGCTGCCTTCGTCCAGGTGCGGCGGTTCCCACTCCCATGGCGTGTCCTCATGACAGGTCAAGGCCCGGAGTCAACTACAGGATTGCTCCGTGGCTCTGCACATGCCCCGGGTGCCTGCGTTTGTTTACATGGGACTGAGATGAAGTTCGCCAGGACAGTCCTCTGCTTACTGACAGCACAAGAAACGTCTCTTCCCGCCGTGGTCATTCACCTGCCGGTCAGGTTGGCCCCGCTGCCGGGCTGCGGCCTGTGGTGACCACGCCGCTCGGGCTGGCACGGTGCTTCTCTAGTCAGTGACTGAGGTGGAAGAGGGCTGAGGAGTTGCTTCTGCTTTCAGATGAGATCGACTTACCCAGGGTGTTTGGGGACCTCAGACGTGTTGTCCTTTTCCCTTGTATGTGAACCTCAGTGGGGAGTGAGCGCGTCCAGATTCCCGCTGCTGTTGCTAGTGGCTGCTGCTCCGTGGACTCTCCCTGTGTGCCCCACGCTCTGTGCCGGGCACCCTGGGCTGGTGGGTCATTTCACGGAGTTCTCTCGCCCTCCCTGGTCGGGACGCTGATGGGAGGTGCTGGCTGTGGGGACTGCAGTCTGCTGCACTATCTCACGGGCAAATCCAAGATGGTGAGGAGGGCAGATCTGCAACCCAGAACCCAATAGGCTTCCCAGCTGCTGCCTTGGGCCCCGTGTCCTGGTGGCCCTGGCCTAGAGTTCCCAGGGTGGGATGCGAGGGGTGTGGGGTCAGGCAGTGGGGGTGTAGCAGAGCCTTCCAGGCCCATCTTGGGTTCTTAGCTACAGGTGTTCGGAAAGAGAAGCAATCCAAAAAAAAAAATGAATAGAAATATGAAAGACCCTGAATCTGAGGAGGTGGCAACAAGAAAGATGGCAACTGGCGTCCTGCGAATCACCTGCAGGGGATGGAGCTCTGCTGTCCCTGTCAGCTTGCTGTTACGGGTCGTTGTGCTTCAGACGCCTCTGAGAGGTCACCTTGGATGCCACACCTGAGCCCTGGATCTGAAAGCCCCACATAGAGCACAGCACCACACGGCAAACCCACCTCTCCCGGGGGCCACGCTGATGGCATGCCCTAGGTGCTCGGGCGTCTCCGCGAGCCCTGAATGGTCGGAGGGGGCAGACCGGCAGCCACGTGCCTGTCTGGTGGGACTGTCCTTGGTACCTCCCAACCTGCTTCACGGGTTCACCTGCACGGGCTTGGGGACAGTGTTGGCGTGCTGTGTGCCTCCCTGTGTGCGGTGCTGGAACACCGAGGTGTGCTCCGGGCACAGCTGGGCCGCACTGGGGTGGCCAGCCCACCCGAGCCCCTGGGCTAGCGCAGGCCCAGCTGGCGGGGGGGAGCAGGAGTTGGGGCAGGTACGCACAGACCTGTCTCCAGGCGGGTGCAGGGGAGGTGGGCTTGCTCCTTTACTCCTGGAGACCGCTCAGGGCCAGGGTGGTGTGAATGTGCGGCTGGCTGTGTTGAGCAGCCTGGCTGTGGGGGTGCCCTCCGTTTGCAGGCGGCAGGACCCGGGCCCCGCTGGGCTGCCAGAACTCACAGAAAACCAGGGCCCGTGTGAGGAGGATGTTCTGTAACAGTGGCTGTGTCACGTGAGGGCTGGTGGGGATTGGGGGCCCCCCCGGGCTGGCCTGTGGTCCCGTTCACCAGGCCGGTTCCCCTTCCTTCTCTCTCCTCCACTCTGCGGCCAGGGTCGTGTCCTGCAGCCCACAGGTGACACTGTGGCTCCCCGGCTCCGGTGCCATCAAGGTTCCTGGGCCCTGCTGCCCTCTTCCTCTCAGTGAGCTCGCCCCAGAGCCTCCTGCCCCCAGCCTGGTGTCCTCGCCCCGCCCCAGGCACTGTTCCAGGGGTGGGGTGACAGCTGTAGAGAAGTCCTGAGGGACTGGGGATGGACAGGTGACTGTTTAGTGAAGAGGCAGGACCAGCGGTGCTCTGAGGGAAGGAGGGCAGGGTGGGGGTGGAGTCGGACGGGACACCTCGGAGGGCCAGGGCGGTGCAGACAGGCGCACCCTACGGATGCTCCAGGGTCGGGGGAGCCCCCTGAGGCTCTCACAGTTGATGGGTCCTGTATGAGCTTCTCTCTGACTCCTGTCCCCTCCCACCCTCTTGCCTCCTAGTGGACATCCTCATCATGGATGACGACGACGTCCCCACCTGGCCCCCGACCAAGCTGTCCCCACCCCAGTCGGCGCCCCCCGCCGGCCCCCCACCCCGGCCTCGGCCGCCTGCGCCGTACATCTGCAACGAGTGCGGCAAGAGCTTCAGCCACTGGTCCAAGCTGACGCGGCACCAGCGCACGCACACGGGCGAGCGGCCTAACGCCTGCACCGACTGCGGCAAGACCTTCTCGCAGAGCTCGCACCTGGTGCAGCACCGGCGCATCCACACTGGCGAGAAGCCGTACGCCTGCTCCGAGTGCGGCAAGCGCTTCAGCTGGAGCTCCAACCTCATGCAGCACCAGCGCATCCACACGGGCGAGAAGCCCTACGCCTGCCCCGAGTGCGGCCGCAGCTTCACGCAGAGCAAGAGCCTGGCCAAGCACAGGCGCTCGCACAGCGGCCTGAAGCCCTTCGTGTGCCCGCGCTGCGGCCGTGGCTTCAGCCAGCCCAAGAGCCTGGCGCGCCACCTGCGCCTGCACCCGGAGCTGTCTGGGCCCGGCGTGGCGGCCAAGGTGCTGGCGGCCAGTGTGCGCCGGGCCAAGGCGCCTGAGGAGGCGGCGGCGGCAGACGGCGAGATCGCCATCCCTGTGGGCGACGGGGACGGGATCATCCTGGTGGGCGCACCGGGAGAGGGGGCCGCGGCGGCTGCAGCCGTGGCGGGTGTGGGGGCCAAGGCGCCAGGGCCCCGCTCGCGGCGCGCGCCGGCCCCCAAGCCATACGTGTGCATGGAGTGCGGGCAGGGCTTCGGGCAGGCGGCGGGGCTCCTGGCTCACCAGCGCGCCCAGCACGGGGACGGGCTCGGGGCGGCGGGGGGCGAGGAGCCTGCGCACATCTGCGTGGAGTGCGGTGAGGGCTTCGTGCAGGGCGCAGCGTTGCGCAGACACAAGAAGGTCCACGCGGTGGGCGCGCCCTCCGTCTGCAGCCGCTGCGGACAGAGCTACTACCGGGCTGGCGGGGACGAGGCTGACGAGGACGAGGCGGCCAGCGGCCAGTGCAGCGAGTGCCGCAGCGTGGAGGCTCGGTAGGGGTGGGGGGCCCGAGGGGGGGCAGGGCCCCTCGGGCTCGGCGGGAGCGATGGCGCAGGACCCAGAGACCCAGGGAGAAATGGACCGAGGGCGCCCCTACCCGCAGTGGCCTCAGGGAGGGGCTGCAGGGTGCTCGCCTGGCTTCGGCGCCCTCTCCGAGCCCTGGCGCTGGACCTGGCCTGCCCCTCGTAGGGTCTCCGCGGAGCCCGAGGTAGAGGATATGAACTAGAGACCAAGAGACGACAAACCCACGCGAGAAAGACCATTTCCTCACTTTCTCTTCCCCCACCATCAGGGGTGCGGCAAGGAGTGGAGAGCGATCGGGTTCTTCTGTTGAGAGGGGGGCCCAGAGAGGGAAGGGAAATAGGGGTCTTTTCCCCTTTTAGAATTTTCTTTTAATTGTACCCACCCGACCCTACCCACCATTGTTTCTCTTCTCTCCCATGGGTTCGTTCTTTTCCTTGCCTAAGCCCTCTCTCCCGGAGCCAGGCCTGGGGCACAGGAGTGTGGGAGCGGAACCAGGCGCTCACAAGGCCCCCTCAGAGAACCGGGGTCCCTGTGTCGAGGCCTGGGCGGAGGCAGAGGGGTGCGGGGGCAATAAAGGGCACTATCCGATTGTCTTTACTGAGCCTGCTTCTTGAGTCAGGGAGGAAGAGGGGCCAGGCGGTGGACAGAGGGATCCCGGTGGGGCCATGGCTGTGGAGGGACACTGCCCAGGGGCCAGGATTCATGAGAGCAGCAGCAGTGGCTGGGCAACTGCTCAGTGGATCCATGCCCACCTGGGCTGTTGTCCCTGAAGGTGACCTGACCTGGGCACCTGCTGTGGGCTCTGGGCCGCAGAGGGATGGCCACCACGTGTCCAGGCTTGTGAGGAGCCGCAGGCAGCTGCTTTTCCAAGGAACCTCTCAGTCTCAGTTAACACATGTCCTGTTCACTTGAGAGACAGAGGGGGTGGGCAATGTTCTTCCAGGAGATGGTGAGGAGCCTGTGCCGGCCTCCTCTGCCAGCCCCAAGGTCCCTCCCTCCACCCCCTGCTGGGAGGACTTGGCCTGGAAATGCACCTGGGCCCCCTCACATCCCACTGGGGGGGCAGGGTGGTCACAGGGTGGGTGGGTGGGTGGGTGGTGGTGGTGGTGATGGTGATGGTGATGAGGTTGGGTCACATCTCGTTGCAGAGGAGGCTGGGCGTGTCCCTGGCTGGGCTGCTGCTTCCCTGGGACAAAGCTGCACTGTGGGCCGAGGAAGAGGGACCCCTGGGCTGTCGCCTGTCTGCCTGGGTGGGGTCCAGCTGCAGGAGCCACCATGGGAGGGGCGGCCGTTGCAGGCACGTGGTCCATCAGGGTGGGGCCCCTGGTGCCAGTTCCAGTTTCCTGGACCCCACAGCCGGGGGCCTGGGGACCCATGTCTCTGGGATCTTGGGAGACTGCCATGGGCTGTCCTGTTGAGGAGAGTGCCTTGCCAGGGGCTGTTTTCAGCCAGGTTGGTTGATGGGTCGTGGTCGTGCTGAGGAGGCCAGAAAGGGCGCCACACTCCTGTAACCCCTGCAGACAAGGAAACGGGTCAGCAGCTGAGGAGGGGCTGCAGGGAGCGAGATTTCTGGTTTGAGCCCCAAATCGGCCAGCTGGGACTCTGTCATCTGTGAACAGATCATGACAACCCCCTCCTCCCCACAAGGGGACCTTAGGTATGCAGAGGTGGGGATGGCCCCCTGATTGGCCAGGTGGGGCTCCTTGGAGGATGTCTTAGGCCACCAGCATGATTTTTAAGTCAGAAAGGCATGTTTTCAATCCTGTCACCTTGCTTGGGGTTGGCAAACTCAGTCGGGACGAATTTGACCTCTCAGGTCACTTTAAGGGAGGGAAGGGGTGGAACTTGGTCCAAAGAGAGCACAGGGACTCAAGGACCCAGAGGACAGGGACAGCTGTCCCCTGCGACTGTCTGTTTCAAGGGCTCCCATGGGGGTGTGTGTCGGGGCCTGCCGCTCAGTCCCCGACAGTGGGTTTTTAAAGCCCAGAGCAAACGCACCTGAACACACCGGTGGCCCATTTTGGTCTAAGGGCCTTCAGTTTCCAGCACTGCAGCGTGAGTGCAAGGGGGCCACGTGCTCAGCACAGACAAGCAGACAGGAGTGGTGTGCTGTGATGGACATGTGGCTGACAAGGTGTGGGGAACCCCTTCACCACGTGCACCCATGCCAAGTCAACGTGGGGTACACCCTGAACACCCTACCGTTTTCCCTGCCCTCCACCCTGTGACAAAGCTGAAAATGTACAGAGAGAGTCAGGGTTTTGGAACGCCCGCATCCATCCGAAACCTTGGTCTCCTTCTCAGGGTCTTGAGCCGGGATTTTAAAAATCAGATGCTAGTTTAAAAATCTGGATTTTCCTGATTTCTCTGGGGGAAAATCAGGTCTGGACAGCCATGGTCATCGAAGGGGGCCGGAGAGGGCTCCGCGCCCCTGTAACCTCAGCGGACAAGGAGACGGGTCCCCAGCCGAGGAAGGGCCGCAGGAGAAAGCGAGATTTCTGGTTTGAGACCCCAACCGGCCACCTGGGGCTCTGCCACCCAGGGCTTTGTATTGAATGGAGACAACCAGTGGGAGGGATGTGTGTGTGTGTCTGTGTGTCCTTCAGAGTCAGACACACCCACAAGCCCAGAGGCAGGGCTGCCTGCTGTGAGGCAGGAGACAGCACAGGGAGAATGCTGAGACTGCACCGCGGTCCCTGGCCAGTATCTAGCACCCTGGTGGCCAGGAAACACCTTTTACCAATTAGGTGGAATAAATAGTAAACTGAGGCAGGGAGAAGGAAGGAGACAGGTCTCACATGCTAACTCAGCAGTCCTGAGCCTGGTCTGATTATATCACCAGGTGTTCCAATATCACAAGAAACACTATATTAGCAAGAAAGAAGGGAAGTCCTTGAAATTCTATGTAGCATTTCCACTATCTGGGAAAGAAAGCCTTGAAGCTGTGCTTTCATCCCAAGGCCTGAATGTGGGAGAGGGTCCCCGGTGCCCAAAGAAAGAGCCCGTAAAACAACTTTGGTTAATTGGCTACTTCTGGTCACTGTTTTAGGAGGGAGTCCCTGATGCTTACAGAAAGAGCCCATAAATAACTTTGGAAAGTGTCCCAATTTTAATTAACTGCCTCCTGTCACGTATTTGTTTTACAATAAGATGAACAAATGGAGTCTGGAGCAAGATAAGAATTTGGGCTAACAGACCCCCACACATCTCTAAGTTTGGAAAGTCACATTCCCCTAGGAAAGCTGGCACCACATTTACCTGTTAATCAATATGTAAGTTTTTTCCCTCCTATCCCACCAACTATATAAGTCCTGAGAACAAAGGACTCTCTCTCTCTCTCTCTCTCTCTCTTTCTCTCTCTCTCTCTCTCTCTCTCTCTCTCTCTCTCTCTCTCGGGCTCAGGATGCTCTTGGCTCTCGGGCCACAGGGCCTCTGGCCACCCAGCTTCAGGCTGCCCAGGGGCTTACCACCCTGGTCTTCAGCCGCTCTTGCTTTTCTCACCCTGCTTTGCTATAAAACTTTCCCTTTCACCCCCTACTCTACCCATTCAAAAGCGAGCCACTAATAAACTGATTACATACTACTAGATTTGCTGATATGTAATTCTCTACATGCGTCAGCAAGAAGAACCAGGTCTCTCCCATCAACATTGTCCTTGGTCACGGGGACCCCGATGCAGGGGTCTGTGTGACCTGCAGACCCAGGCTGCTTGGGGATTCTCTTCTAGCTGGTGAATTTGGTTCTGGAGGCCAAGTGTTTTGAGTCTGGGATACACACTCTATGTTGCAACCAGGGAAGGCAGGTATAAACAACATGCAAATACCACGTCACTTCACAGAAGGGACAGGAGCATCCTCGGATTTCAGTATCCATGGAGCCCCGGAGGCAGGGGTCCTGCAGCCAATCCCCCACAGACACTGAGGAACAACTACATGCATCTTTGGGTGGGTGTGTATTTGTGTGTCTCTGTTACAATCCACTCATCTTTTCCCTTCCACTTACCTCCCAAAGAGGCAAAACAATTTTTAAAATCTTATTTATGTTCAGAGAGAGGGGAAGGAGAAAAACATGATGTGCGAGAGAAACTTAAGTTGATGGCCCCTCAAATGCCCCCAACCAGGGACCTGGTCCACAACCCAGGCATGTGTCCTGATATCCTGACTGGGAATCAAACCGGTGACCTTTTGATCCATAGGCTGGTCCTCAATCCACTGAGCCACACCAGCTGGGCTGAGAGAGCTGGACAGAGCAGTTTTGCTGCTCTAAGGAGCCTACGGGAATCTTCATTCCTGCTCTGCTACCAGCAGCTGCATGAAGGGTGGGGGGCGGTGCTTTACATTCAGACAGGTAAGGCTTCTCCCTGGAGCGGGAGGGCAGACCGACCTGCTGTGCTCCCAGCGCTGCAGGAGGTGACTGTCCCTGCCCACACTCCCCACCCCTGCCCTGCCCCAGGGAGGGGACACGCTGGTTTGACACGGCTGATATCTGACTCAGCGAAGGGAGATACTTTTTATTTTTTAAAAGATTATTGATTTTAGAGAGAGGGGAGGGGAGGGAGAAAGAGAGGGAGAGAAACATCAATGCGTGGTTGACTCTCACGTGGTCCCCGCTGGGGACCTAGCCTGCAACCCAGGCATGTGCCCTGACTGGGAATTGAACCAGCGACCCTATGGTTTGCAGCCCATGCTCAACCCACTGAGCTAAACCGGCCTGGGCTTTTTTTTTTTTTTTGGAGGGTGGAGATACAATTTAATGTGCACCTAGTGCATGCCCAGTGTTTCATGGACATCTTGCCTGAACTTCACACTGACCCTGGACCGAGGAGAAGCTGCCTTAGAGAGGAGACGCAGGGACGCTGGGGTCAGCCCCCGAGGTTCTGCCACGCTGTGGACGTGGCTGGGTTTTGTTTCAGAAAAGCCACTCTCCCAAGATCTGTGGAGGGACGGCCATCACCCTGGGATGAAAATGCTGCCCAGAACCCCACCTGGTTCAGCAGCTCCCTCCGTCTGGACCCCTGCTCCTGGACTTCAGCAGCCCCTCCCTTTCCATGGCCCCTTGTGCTGCTGTGGATGCGTCCAGAGCAATGTGCCCACAGCCTCTACGTGTCGACTGAGCTGGGGCATGCAGGGCAGAAGTCCTCCCTGCAACCCTGGAAGCTGAGGATTCTTATTCTGGAGCTTCCTGGGGGTGGGGGGAAGCTTAGGAGGTCTCTAGAAAAAGGCTGGTGTCTCCAGCTACCATCTGAATTCTTGAGAACAGCACAGCATCTGTGAACTCGTGAAGACATTTATGACAAGATAACGGGATTTGCTGTTATCCATGGGTTTGCCTCCTCTGGAATGTCAAGTTGGAATCATGCAGTGTGGGGCCTTTCACGTGGGTTTCCTTCCCTCAGTCACATGCATCTGTGGTTCCTTCAGGTCTTTTTGTGGTTTCGTAACTCCTGTCTTTTAACATCCTCACACAAGGATTTTTATGACTGATTTTAGAGAGGAAGGGAGGGTAGAGGGAGAGAAAGGAGGGAAGAGAAGGAGAGGGAGAGAAGAAGAGGGAGGAGGAGGGGGGGAGGGGGAGAGAGAGATCTGTTGCTTCCTGCAGACACCCCGACGGGATTGAACCTGCCACCTAGGTGTGTGCCCTGAGCAGGGATCAAAACTGCGACCTTTTGGTGACCAGGGTGACACACCAACCAGCAGAGCTACCCGGCCAGGACTTGCCACATCCTTCTTAGACATTCAGATGGGTACTTCTTAAAAGTTTATTTTTAATACCACCAGAGTCGTGTCATCAAAATTCCTACATCCCGCCACCTCTGCTCTTGAGCAAGAAGGACGCTTGACACCTTTGCAAATGCTCAGTGTTTATTGAACCTCCTTGGAGAGGTAGGACAGACATTTTGCAGTGACTCAGGTCCTGCGACTTGCAGCCTACGTCTGAGGCCACCACATGAACCAAGGTACAAAGGACACACAGGGTCACTGCCAGTGGGGAGCTTTGTGACAATCAGACCTCTGTTTCCACCTCCGAGGAGGAGCACCCCCCTCGGGGCACAGCGCAGGGGGAGCGGACAGCATTCAGGTTGAGGTTCCACTGCCACCCTGAGTGGGTGGGCGGGGTTTGCCATCTTCGGTTTTCCACCAGTACCGGTCATCCTCGTCGAAGGAATACCAGTCATCGCCAATCACCATGTGGGGCTTCAGTGCCTGGACCTTCTCCAGCAGTTTTCTCGTTGGACCAGGATATTGCCACTTCCACAGCCTGGCAGGGAAGGGGCGGGGGCACACAAACAGGGCTCATGACTCAGGACTGTGCTTCCTACTCTTCTCCCTCCCTCCAAATTCCTGGGAGCCTCCCATCAAGGATCTGAACCCTCTTCTCGTCTGTGGAGGATGTTCGTATGTTTCCCCGAGAATAGAAGCCAAGTCCCTGTCTTTTGCCAGGAATTGGTCCCTGGCCACCAACCAACGAGGCAGGCCTGCCTAGTCACCGATTCACCACATCTTTCCCGAGAACCAACGTTGTGCCAGGTCCTGCTACAGGGTTTGGAGGCACAGGGACGAACAAGGGGAAGCCCCCACCCTCACACAGTTTATAATCTTCAAGAGGACAGGGAAACAGGTAATCACATAGATACTTGGGGGCAGGGGGAGGGAATAGGCTCCCAAAATGGCAATTAGGAAACTCCAGGGGTGACTCTTCTGTTTCTCTGGGGAGCCCCTTCGTCAAGAGCTGACTTTGCCTACAGCTGGGCTGCTTCCTCCATCCTGATACCGATGCTCTCTCTTCCAGCCCGAATCTGCCACCTCTGCAGCTCCCCGGCTGAAGTGCTTGCTGTGAGCGCATTCTCCCTCCCTCCCTCTCTCCCTCCCTCCCTCCCTCTCTCCCCCTCCCTCTCTCCCCTCCCCTGACCTTGGACCACATCTTGAGTAGACCTCAAGTCTACTGAGCCGTGTTCTCGAACCCACCGCTCGTCTCCTGTCTTCCTTTCCCTCCTACCTCCCACTCAGATCCCGCACTACACCCACTCTCACGGGCCCCTCTTGACACTCGTCGGCCACAACCTGACGCCGGGATAGATCAGTGAGCTGGGCCACAGTGGAGAGGACAGCTGCTCAGCTGGGAAGGTTTGCTCTCGCTAGAAATACGTCACAGCCAGCCTCAGCGGACTGCCCACTTTAATCACGTTTCCGCGCACCGTTTGGGGGCACTAAGCACATTCACATTGCTGTGTGACCATCACCACCATCCATCCACATAACTCTTTTCTTCGTCTGAGGCTACAACTATGTGCCTACGCCCTGGCTGGTGTGGCTGGGTGGATTAGGTGCTGGCCTACAAACCAAAGGGTCGCCAGTTCGATTCCCAGTCAGGGCACATGCCTGGGTTGCGGGCCAGGTCTCCAGTTGAGGGCGAGCTGGAGGCAACTGATTGATGTATCTCTCACTCTCTGTTTCTCATAGAAACAGAGAGTTTGTATCTGTATCTATGTTTCCCTCTCTTTCTCCCTTCCTCCCCCTCTCTAAGTAAATACAATTAAAAAATATGCCACTATGTGCCCAGTAGACGGCACAGTGCTCTTCCTCTCAGTTGTCCCAGGGCACCCCCACCCCACCCCCACCCTGTTCTACTTTCTGTCTACGGATTTGACCAGTCCAGGTACCTCACACTAAGTAGAATTATGCAGTATTTTTGTCTTTTTGTGTCTGGCTTATTTCACTCACTATAATAATGTCTCTATGGTTCAGCCACATCATAGCAGGTGTCAGAATTTCCTTCCTTTTCAGAGCTGAATACTAAATATTCCATGGTGTCGATGGACCACATTTTGTTTATCCGTTCACCTGACAACGGACACAGGGTTGCCTCCACCTCACGGCAACTGTGAATAAGGCTGCTGTGAACACAGGTGTGCAAATATCTCTGAGGCCCTGTTTTCCATACTTTTATAAAAAAAAAAGGTTTTATTTATTTTTAGAGAAGGGAAGGGAAGGAGATAGGGAGGGAGAGAAGCATCAGTATGTGGTTGCCTCTCGCGCGCCCCCTACTGGGGACCTGGCCCGCAACCCAGGCAAGTGCCTTGAGTGGGAATCAAACCGAAGACCTTTTGGTTCACAGGCTGGCAACTCAATCCACTGAGCCACACCAGCCAGGGCTATACTTTTAATTACATATCCAGATGTGGAATTGTTGGCTCAGATAGCAATTCTATTTTTAGTTTTTGGGGGATAAAAACATTTCATTTGTATGTTGTCTCTCCACTCTTCCCAAACCCAGAGTGGCTTCGTGGTGTCGGCACCTTGCCTCTAGCTCCCCTCATCCCTGGGTCCCAACACCCAGCTCAGCGCCCGGAATGCAGCGGGCATTTGGTTGGATAGAGATCCGGTAACTTCTCCACGGTCTTACTTTCTCTGATAAACCCCTTCTCTGCCAGCTAGCATGTAAGAGAGGGTTTGTGTCTGAGAAGACAACTGCCAGGACTCACCCAATCACTTGCAGATTAGACATGGGGTGTTCGAAGGCTGAGCACAGCTTCTTTATTCCCTCGGGAGTGAAATTATTCCGCAATAGGTTCAGGCTGCTGAGCTGCTGGTTGGAGACGAGAGCCGAGGCCAGGACCCCACAGCAGCCAGATGTCAACCCACACGCCTCCAGCCTGCAGGGAGGGGCCCCAGACACCCCCAAAGATCCACATTCGATCCTTCTTCCTTCAACCCAATTGACTTCCATTCTCACGGTTAAAACAAACAAACAAACAAACAAACAAAAACCAGGGGCACCCTGACTGGGTGGCTCAGTTGGTTGGAGCACCAGAAGGTTGTGGGTTCTATTCCCAGCTAGGGCACATGCCTGGGTTGTGGGTTCAATCCCCAGATGGGGCACCTAGGGGAGGCAACCAATTGGTGCTTCTCTCTGTCTCCCTTCCTCTCTCCCCGAAATCAACACACACACATCTTTGGGTAAGGCTAAACGAGAAAAAGGGGAACTGTGGGCTCCACTCCCAGAGCTTTGGGCTCAGCAGTTCTGGGGAGGGACCAAAAAAAAAGTGCATTTCTAAGGAGTTTTCAGGCACTGTTTCTGGTTCTCCCGCTGAGAGCTGCTGCTGACGCCCAGTTGTGCAAAGAAAGGAAGGTAAAGGGTGAGAGTGCCCACAACTAGGGCACAAAACAGGGAACACAGAGAAAGACTTGCTGAGAAAGCGTGAGACTTTTCACCTAAAACTGGAGAGAGGAGGTGAGCTCAGGGAGCCGGGGGCAGGAAGGGGTGGCGTGCTGAGCAAACGCGGCGTCCTGTGTCCTCGTGGGAGGAGGGGGAGGGCATGTGTGAGGCACCCGTATCGACAGGGTGTCTGGAGTGGGTCAGGGACAGCAGTGTGAGAGGAGGCTGGGCATTTTGGGGTCCCCTGAAGGATTTAGGATTTTACCCTCAGAGCATGGAGACGCCAAAGAACATCGTTAAGTGTGATAACAGTGTTGTAACAGGGTTCTTATACAGGGGCTGGCACAAGTAACACCCCCTTTTTAAATGACAAAATCATAAGCATGTCATTCTGCAACATAACAACGTCACACTCAAGCACACCATGTGACTTTTTAGGTGAGATGTTCAAATTAGAAGTATAACTCATTACACCCATGTTATTATCATGTCAACTGCACTCAAGCAAGCCTTACTTCTGCCAGACCCTG
This sequence comes from Tonatia bakeri, assembly GCA_004024845.1. Classification (NCBI taxonomy): domain Eukaryota; kingdom Metazoa; phylum Chordata; class Mammalia; order Chiroptera; family Phyllostomidae; genus Tonatia; species Tonatia bakeri. Next base: position 71,649 of record PVIA01004125.1, read on the forward strand.
TGTATTTTAGAGATGTATGTTGGGGTATGTGGGGGTGGAACATTAAAACCGATAACTTGCTATAACTAGTTCACCACCAGGCAGGTAGGTAGTTTAGCCGGTGGGTCTAGAAGTTGTAGATGTCCCAACCACTGTGGATTTTGTGTATTTGGGAATTCTGCCTCATCATGTTCTCAAGGTTCACCTATGCTGTAGCATGTGTTAGCACTCCACTCCTTTTTCATGGCCACGTAATATTCCACAGAATGTACCAGAACCATTTTTTCCACAATCCTCCTGGGAGATTCTGAGTCTGACACTGTGGTTTGAGAACTGCCAGTGTCCCCCACTGCCTTTCTGGTCCTTCTTTCTCATTAGACTGTGTATTCTACAACACCAAAACCTATGCACCTTGGTCCTGCCACCAGTTGGCACCCTGCCTGGCACCCAACTCTTCCGATAAACCTATATGGAGGGCTTGTGACCTCCAGACAATGCTCCTAAGCCCCTGCCATTTCCTTCCTTCCACAGGTCACAGCCCCACCCCACTCTGCCCCTCAGCCAAGGGGTTCCTGAGCTCCTGGAAACGTGCGACTCAGATTCTGGTCTCCATCCCAGCAACCTCGTGCTCGGGTTCCCCTCCCTCTGCACCCAGCCCTCCAGCAGGCGACCCTGGGGACCTACCCAAGTCTCCTCAGACACGTCGTCCTTTGCTTCAGTCCCTCACACAGGGCTGCCACCCCCGAGTCTCCCAGGGCATTGGCGGAGAGGTCCAGGCTCCTCAGGTGCTTGTTCTGGGTGATCATGGTGCACAGGCTTTTGCAGCAGGCGGCTGTGAGGCAGCACTTCATCAGCCTGCAAAAGGATGCGTGTATGTGTGCGTGTGCGTGGAGACAGAGCTGGAGACAGAGACATACAGAGACAGAGAGACAGAGATATAGAGAGAGATTTATATAGAGATAGGGACAGATGTGTATAGAGAGAGAGATACAGAGAAATATAGAGATAGATTTATGTGTGTGTGTATATATCAATGTATGAGAGAGGGAGGTAGATATATATGTATATAGAGAGAGACAGAAATAGATTTAAATACATACATATATATATACATATACACACACACATATATATTACACTGATAAGAACAGATACTACACTTAATTTTAGCCAACAGGCCAAGAAGTGATTGAGAGATATATATGAGAGAGAGAAAGATAGATATGTATAGGGAGAGAGAGAGACAGAAATATAGGAGAGACAGATTTGTGTATACATATGAGAGGTAAATATATATATATATATACACACACACACACACACACACACACACAGAGACAGAGAGAAATAGATATGTGTAGATATATATATATGGAGAGAGAGTGATGGAAGTGTGTGTGTGTGTGTGTGTGTGTGTGTGTGTGTGTGTGTAGAGAGAGAGGCAGAGAGAGGGCAGGGAGAGGGAGAGACGTGCAGAGAGGGAAAAGGAGCCGTGCACAGGTTCCAGAGATTCACAGCGACCTCCAACCCCACAGATCCCATTCCTGATACTTTCTGTCCTTTCTGTCCTTCCCACACTTACTGTCCCGTCAAACACCTCAACTTACCCACAGTGTCCAGTGCAGACCATGAGGCTCCGTGGACCCTGGAGCTTCCATGTAGGTTCCAGGCCCACTAGTCCCAGCTCCTGACATTCTAGGAACCTCAGCCCCCACGCTGGGAGAGGCAACCCCCCACCCCGACACTAGGAGAGACTCACTCCAGGTCTTGGAGGTGACAGGACGTTTCCACCAGGACCTCACACAGAAGGCTGATGCCATCATCCCCCAAGGGGTTCACGCTAAGGCTCAGGTGCGTCAGGTGACGGTTGCTCATTAGGGTGAGGGCAAGAAAGCTGCAGCCCAGGATATCCAGGTTGCATTCTCTGAGCCTGCAGGGCACAGGCAAGGGAGAGAGGATGGTCACACGCCTGACTCAGTGTCCCCATGGGGAAGAAATCCACTTTAAAAAAGAAATCCTTAGTCAAGGATATGTTTATTGATTTTAGGGAGAGAGGAAGGCAGAGGGGGAGAGGGAGAGAGACACTGACTGGTTGTCTCCCGTACACACCCTGACTGGGGCTTGAACACAAGACCCAGGTCTGTGCCCTGCCCAGGAATCAAACCCACAACGTTTTGGTGAAGAAAACGATGCTCCAACCCACTGTACTACCCAGCAGGGCCCAGCTATTTCTCTTAGCCTCTCTTGCTCCTCATCTGGGAGGAGACTGTGCTGGTATCTAAGAAGGTCGTCTGGTGCAGGTGACAAGAGCACCTGGATGTTCTCGGCACAATGCCTGACGCACACGCTGGATGCTGCGGCCCTCTCTTTCCGTTTTCTTTCCCACTCAAGGCATGAGTTGTCTGTTGCCATGGTCACAAACCACACGCCTTAAGCCACACATGTCGTCCCGCAGCTCTGGAGGCCAGAGCCCCACGGTCAGTGGGACCCTGCTCCTTCCGGAGACTCCAGGGGAGAACCAGCTCCCCGCCTTTCCCGGCATCTACAGGTTGCCCAGATTCCTCCGGGCCTGGTCCTGGGCCCGCAGTTTCACCACCTGGACCCTCATTATCGCATCTCCTGAGTCTCCAGCCTCTTTCCTTCCCTTCTAAGGACCCTGGTGATGACACTGGGCCCAGGTGGATGACCCGGGGTCACCTCCCTGTCTCGACATCTTCCCACATCTGCAAAGTCACTTTGGCCATGGAAGGTCCTCTACTCACAGGTTCTGAGGATTAGGACAAGGACAACTTTGGAGGAGAGGTCAGATCGTTCTATCATTCCATCTACCATCCTCAGGATGTCCCCATGGCCGAGTTACCAGGGGCCCTTAGAATGCATCAGGAGATAGACATGTGCATTAAAGTTCTATTCTTCAGCGGAATTTCTGGTTGTAGCTCTACCATGAACTCGTATACTCTTCACTCCTGTGGAATCAGTGGTCAACGCGATGGAATGACAGAAAGCAAAGTGATTCCACGAAGCAAGCTGACAGTATGGAAGGGGAATGACAAAAATCTCTCATTCTTTCCATCAACCAGAGATTTGGGATAACCCTGGCTGGGTGGCTCAGTTGTCTGGAGCATTGTCCCATACACTGAAAGGTTGCAAGTTTGATCCTCAGTCCAGGTGTATGGGGGAGGCAACTGACAGATGTCTCTCTCTCTTTCTCACCCTTCCCCCCCTTCCCAAATTGATAAACATAGACTCAGGTAAAGAATGAAAAAGGTATGGGATAAAGAGTAAATTTAGCCACACAAGGAGGTACTGGTTAAAATAGCCATAGGGGCACCTTACTACACAATAGTGTCCTCCTGGCCACACACACACTGTGGCCATTGGCTCTGCGTCACTGTTTGAAAACCTCATTGACTTACCACTCAACTTCCCTCTACCAGAATCTAAGCCATGCAAAAAAATAGGGACCCCATCCATCTTTCATCTCCCTATCACTAGCAGCTAAGAGCATGTACACACAGTAGGGGCTTCATAAATACAGCTGACCTGCATAGTCATGAGTTCTGTATTTGAGAGTTTGCCTTCTTACTGAAATTTACAGGTGACTGTCCCCCAGTCAATACTCATGGTGCTCACAATCCTTGATGGACACACACAGAAAAATGGGAGATGCCTGTCACTCACGTTCCCAGCTAAAGGTGAACTCATGTCTGGTTCTCCTCCTACTGTGAACAAACGTCCTTTCAGGGAATGCCACATTTTCTGCATCTCTGTGGTTTTGGGGGGTTCGTGGCTTCATTGTTTAAGATGTGGAGCTGAAGTGTGGTCTAGTGTGTCGAGCACAAGAAAGCTGGGGTGTTTCCAGAGCTTGGCTATTGGAAAGCTCTGGAAGCAGCTCAGGTGCCCATCAGGAGCTGAGTGGCTAAAAATGCTGTGGTGCATTCACACAGTGGAACGCTACACGGCTTGTAAAAAGAGAAGAAACTCTTACCTTTTGCGACAGTGTGGATGGATCTGGAAATTATTACGCTAAGTGAAATAAGCCAGTCAGAAAAAGACAAACAACACATGATCTCACTTCTATGTGGAATCAGATGAACAAAATAGAAACAGAGGCATGGACACATGGAACAGACTGACAGCTGCCAGAAGGAAGCAGGGGTGGGAGGACTGGGTGAAAGTAGGTGAAGGGATCAGCCAAAGAGTATATCTGCTTGACTCGTAGACACAGACAGCAGTGTGGTGATGGCCAGAGGGAAGGGCGTTGGGTACTAGGTGGAGACGGGCAACAGTGGGGGGCAGGGAATGGGGACATCTGTAACAGTGTCAACAATAAAAATAAAATTAAACAATAAAATTGGGATGTGTTTTATGGAGGAAAAATACGTATGGCATAGGCTTTGTCCAGGCATGATCCATACCACTCTTGGCCACAAGTTCAATGTTAATGAATCAGCAATACATATTCAATATGGGGTTTTAAACCAGAACCACCCCCAACAAGGTTAGGTCTGGATCCATTGATGAAAATGTCATGACCGCGGCAGCAGGAACCGAACCCCGTGTGTTCCCAGGGTATCGGTCCACTCTCAGTAATTCAACGTTCTCTCTGACTTTACGGAACGTGAATACCACACATCGTGACAATCGGCTGTATTTGGACAAACAACTTCTCACCACAAGCAAATGTAAGCACAGAGAGAATTTTTCGAGGGACTGTGAACTCTACCCTCCTCCTGAGCATTTGCCCCCTCCCCACTCTTTGAGACAGTCACACGCCACTTGCCATAAAGCCACCAAGTCCTCGCAGGAGAGTGCGTTCGACTCACATCAGCCTCTGTAGAGCACAGGTGACCAGCTTTAAGGGTCGACACAAGGCAGTGACCCCTTCCGCCACCAGCCTGTTGGTGGACAGGTCCAGGTGTGTCAGTCTCTGGTTGCAGCAGAGCACCGAGGCCAAGTCCCAGCAGTTGGCGGCTGTGAGACTGCAGTTCCCTAGTCTGCAAGAAGACAGCCCAGAAAAGAAAGGAGGAGGTCTGAGCATCGCATGTCTAGCTTGCGAGCAAGAGAAGGAGAGAAATGTCACCCCCAGGGCTGGCACGTCCTCACAGACATGGCGATGTCACATCGCGTCTGTGTTTACCTCACGCACTCCGCTGCAATGCTTCCGTCCATCAAGAAAGCTGAGGGTGGTGGCGGGTTAGACCTGCAGTGTCTACAATGGGGAACGCAGAGGCCACGTGACTCTGCTCTCCGGTCTGGTTGTTTCTGCTCCCACCTGCACTACGGGGTGAGGTTTTTGCCAAGACAAGTGACCTTGCCCTTTAGGGGAACCTACACTCAACACGTCGTGACCCTCAGACATAAACAAGATCACCCGTCCGTTTCTCGAAGCTTAGGAAGCGACCAGACTTTGAAAGTCAGGGTTTAACAGTCAGTCCCCCAGTCACGGTGTGGGGGCAAAGTGAAATAAACAAACCCATCTAACGTGCTTTAAGCACACCCTGTGTTACTGGTAGTGATCTCTTTGGACAAAGGAATGCTGGTTGGGTTGGACTTTGAGAAGACACCCCCAAATATGCCCCTTTTGGATTATTTTCAGCCAATGGCAATTGAGAAAAAGCAGAAACAATAAGAACTGTTCTGCCTTCCCCAACACTTGCCTAAAAGTGTGGCAAAGATTTCTCTTGTGCAAGTGTCCCCCTCTCCTGTACCAGGGGAGGACAGTGACCCTCATCACCAGCAATGGAGAGGAGTCTTCATTTAACCCCCGTCAACCTTTAATTCTCCCCACATACGTCCTAGTCACATTCCCACAACTGATCAGCCCTCGAAGCCCCCACCCCCTTTCCTTTGTCTAGTTACTTCTCCATAGTTTATTGCTTTGTGTTAAAGTGGTATATAAGCTCCTGAGTCTACCCTCTCCTTGGGTTTCTTACTTCCTTTCTGGGGCATCCTCACATATGTACAAAATTAACATCGATAAAATGTGTATGCCTTTTCTCTTGTTAATTTGTGTATTGTCAGTTTAATTTGCAGGCCCCAGACCTGGAACCTAAGAGGATGGATAAAAAGTGTGTGTGTGTGTCTTGTTTTCCTCCATTAAAGACTACTGAAGAGAAGATATCTTGCTCCTCCTATTATGTTCTACAAAGGGTACTCTGTGTTATTTTTGGCTTTTCAACTTTTGCTAAGCTTTAGAACCGAACTCCCGCCGAAGAAGGCATGTTACAGACACGGCATGCTTTGGAAGTGGCGTGGAAAAACCACCTTGCCCAGGTTGGAGGACGGACAGCTAGCTCCAGGGAATGGATCAGTTCTTGAGGGCTCAAACAGGAGCTCCTGCTTTGGCTGTGCCCTGTGGCTGTGCCCTGTACTCCCCGTGTGACCTTAGACAAGAGACTTCCCTCCTTGTGCTGGAGTCGGCTTTCTTCATCAGCGAATGGCAGGGAAGCAATTCCTACCTGCTAGGTTGTTTGTGAACACAGTGTTAATGGGGAACTGAACCCTGAGCTCAGCCAGCAGGTCTAACCACAAGCCTGTGCCTCCCTGGGGTTTCAGCATTGGTGAAATTTTCAAGTATACCCCACAGTATTGTAAACACCCAGAATTTACTCATCTTACGACTGGAAGTTCCTACCCTTTGATCAACATCTCTCCATGTGGGGCCCACCACCCCTGCACCCCACCAGCCCTAAGTAACCACCATCTTCTCTCGGAGTCTATGAATTTGGCGCTGCTAAGGCACAGGTGTTGCTTATCGGGTCTCTATCAAACCTCAACAGTGGAGCGTTCCTGTGAGGTCAGAACTCCCACTGCAATCCTTGGTTTATGCATCAAGTCAGTTCCCCTCCCCTCCCCCCGTACATGGTCGGCCTCAATTCAGACGAAACAATCCCCGTGAAAGGGAGCCCCACTCACATCAGCTTCTGCAGGGTGCACTGGGAGACCTTCATGGCCTCGCAGAGAGACGCGACGCCCAGGCCTGCCACCTTATTTCCGGCGAGGCTCAGACATCTCAGACTGGTGGAGGTCAGCAGGATTTGGGAGAGCAGCTGGCAGCAGCGGTGGGTTAATCCGCAGTGATCTAACCTGCAGACACAGCTCCAGTGAATCACACCCTCCTCTGTCCCCAAGGCAACCCAGCTTCCCTCCACTCAGGCAAGCCATCCGCTCCCGTCACCCCCGCTGGCTGGCGCCTGGACTCTGGCTGCTGTGGCCTCCGAGTCTGAGCACCTTCTATTCCTCTGCTTGCAACATCCTTGCTCATCCCCAGGCCCAAGTCTTTATGCCGCTCAAGATCTTGTTCAGAACTCCTGAATCTTCCTTCTTCCAAGCAAGCCTGCCTCACTACCTTCAACCCTACCCACCCCACCCCACCCCTCTCTCTCCAGCATGGTTTTATTCACAGCATTGATTCCTCCCCCCTCCCCCCCGGCAAGCACTCCATCTATGACATACAAAACTGTAAGAGTAATGTGTACACATGGGGGTTTGATATATTTAGCGATGGTAATAAATTGTCATGGTAGAAACAGTTACCACTCTATCAGATCACATAGTTACCTTTTCTTTCTTGTGGTGGGAATAACCATGACCCAGTCTCTTAGGAGAGCAGGCAGCAATTTTCTCTGCAAAGAAAGCCCAGGGAAACCAGGAAGCCCTCCTCCAGCTCTCTTGAGTTGCTTTCCATTGGGCAAACACCGTGTTGCCTTTAATTTTTTTTTTTTAGTTAATAGAGTGGCTTAATCTTAACACAAAACTTTTATATCTTTTTTTTTTTTGCTTATAGAACATATGTCTTTGCAAAGACAGGTCTAAATGCCAATACATATTTGTATAGTATATTCAGCTTCAGGCAAAGATTTCTCTCCCAAATTTATGTAAATGAACACATACTTGAGTACCTAAATAAATAAATGAGCAAGTCTCTTAGCAAGTTTGATGTCTATCATGCAACATCATTGTCTGTAATCATTAGTATACACATTGCATGCCCAGGACCTCCCGTATTTCGCCACATATAATGTGCACTTTTTTGCCCAAATTTTTGAGGGAAAAATAAGGACGTGTATTCTACAGGGGTAGTACCTGGAACACTTTTCATCTGTTCTTGTGTTTGGTAACTATTTGTTACATAAAATTTCTTGTACCATAATATGTTAAAAACAAATGGTAAAATCCCTTTAAAATGCAAAAAAAAAAAAAACCCACCCAGAAGTATCTAAATATAAAGAAATAAAAAATTGAATTAAAAAATTAAAGTGAAAGATTTTTTTCCCCCTAAAAGTTTTGGCCAAAAAAGTGGTTACGCACTAAACACAGGTGTGCATTATACACGGCAAAATACGGTACTTGTCTACAAGTTGCAAGTTTGTAGCCTTAAATAATATCTCCTGATAAGTGGCGTTTTACTGTTTTCACAGGTTCACCTTTTAATCTTTAGAGTCCACGTGTAAGTGAGATCCTACAGTATTTGTCTTTGTCTGCTTTGCCTACTCAGCAGGATACCCTTGCGGTTGACCCAGGTTGCTGCAAACAGCAGGATTCTTTTGATTGGCGCAGCTGGGCGGGTTTTTTTTTTTTTTTTAATTTTTTTTTAACTGCAAAGCTGTTCCTGCTTCCACGTGAAGGCAGAACTGGACTACATTTCCCAGCCTGCCTTGCAGCAGGAGTGATCACATGACTGCATTCTAGCTCCGAGAATGGGTAGGGGAGGTTTTGGAGCGCCCCCTCCTTCTGTAAGCTGAATGTCTGTGCCCAGTAGGGTCTTGGAAGTGTTAATGGAGAATCTTTGCTCGCTTGGACATCCATCTGAAACTCCCTTGGGCTAGTTCTGTAGAGTCAGGAACTACTCTCCTGTTATTTCTGAGCCGTTATGCATTTATGTGTGTATTTGTTCCAGGACCTAGGAATACACTTCTGCATAGACCGCGATTTCCAGTACGGACTCTGTTGAATTGTAGACCAACATTTTAGAGTCCTCCAAACACACGTGTTGATGGTGAATAACTTGGGGGTCCCTTTGTCTTGGTGTACCCATGGGAGTCTGTGAGCACCCTGAGAAAAGGAACCTGCTCCCGCTCCTTCTGCACATCGTGGGACCCAACGCAGAACGCTAAGAACATCATCGGAGCTCCCTGTTCGCTGAACGCATGAGAACATGGAGTTTGCATCTCACAGGGAGTTTGCAATCAAAACGCTTCACTACATCTGCAGGTCTATCCTTCCCAGCTGTCTCCCATTTGGAGGGTGAGCCAATCAACCATCCCCCTCCCCCTCCACCCAGTGTGTAGGTCTGGGACTACCGCAGAGAGGGAACCAGAGCAACACCCCTGTCCTCGGAGTCACCACAACAGAGCTGCCACCTCCCACCACAGAACTTGGCACGTTCTCTTGGTCCCCAGTAGCCTCTCTCCCTCTCATCTTTTCTGACAATGTGTCTCTTCCTTATTTTTATTTTTTTTGAATCGGGGCTCCGGAGAGACTCAGCAGCTGTTTCCTCTTCATTCCCAGAGATGGTTGTAACACTCACCTGTGCTGGGCAAACACCTGTGCACCCTGGTTCTTCAAGGACTATCACGCCCTGGCTGGTGCTCTTGGGTTACGTTCTCAAGAGGGACACTTGTGAGCTACACAGCTTCCCTGCACTGTGTGTGTTGGGAAGTGAAGCTGGAGGCAGAGTTCGTCTTCTGTCTCGGAACACCCCAGCCATGGCGGTGCCTTTAGGCCAGGCCCCTTGAACTGACAACACCCTGGCTCCAGGATGTACAAAACTGTGGTCACAGCCCCAAACCTGAGATGACCAAAATGTCCCTGGAAGGGACAATGGCTACACCAACCATGGTACATGGTTGCCACCCTACGGCACCCAGCAATAAAAAGAAACATGCGGCTCCAGCTGGGTAGCTCAGCTGGCTACAGCATCGTTCCCATATGCCCAAGGTTGCAGATTCAATCCCCATCAGGGCACAGACAAGAATCAACTAATGAGTGCATAAAAAAGTAGAACAGATTAGTCTCTCTCTCTCCCCCCCTCTCCTCCCCCTAAAAATCAATAAATAAAAACGTGCTAAGGATACACAGAATGGGTCAGGTGGATCTCAAGGACATCTGCTGATTAAAAAAACAAACAAAAAAAGGCAACCTCATGACCTGGCTGGTATGGCTCAGTGGACTGAGTGCTGACCTGTGAACCGAGTGGTTGCTGTTTGATTCCCAGTCAGGACACATGCCTGGGAATGTCCCAGGTCAGGGACAGGGATGCAGGCCAGGTCCCAGTGGGGGCTATGTGAGAGGCAACCACACACTGATGTTTCTCTCCCTCTCTTTCTCCTTCCCCTACCTCTGTCTAAAAATAAATAAATAAAATCTAAAAAAAAAAAAAAAGGCACCCTCAGGCTGTGACATGCTGTGTGATTCCATATACATGTGTTATGGGCAGGGGGCAGGGGTGGGGTAGAGTGGGGTGCGTCTATAACACGAGGGGGTGGCCCTTGTGTATCTTGGTCACACTGTGGTCTCACAAGTGCACACACACTGGCATTTTATGTGATACAATGGCGTAGAGGGGCATACATGCATCGTAACTCTGTCAAGGTCCTGGTTTTGACACCGTACTATAGTTACGTAAGATACAGCCACAGGGAAAAATGGGCTGAAGGGAACCCATGACCCCTCTGTGATTTTTAAAAATGTTTATGAAACACCAAAAGTTACTTTTTTATTGTGGTGAAATATATACAACATAAAAAGGACCATTTTGAGTATTTTTAAGTGCAGAGTTCAGTGGCACTAAGTACATACATGTTGCTATACGACCATTCCCACCCTCTGATGCCCGACTTTGCCGTCCTTCCAACCCTCTGCAATATTTCTGCAACTCACCATGAATAATCATTTCAAAATAAAAAGTAAAAGCAATATGACAAAAAAACACCTACAATCATAAAAGCAAAAACTTTAGTCAGGACTTACCTTAAAGACTCCAACACACAGTTAGGGTGTTTCAATGCTTCATATGCTATCCTTATGTCTTCCTCCTTCAGGTGAGTGCTTTCCAAGCTCACGTACTTAATAGTGGGGCTGATGATGAGAGTCTTCCAGAGGTGATGGAGACCAAGGGTTATCTGCGTGCCTTTAAATCTATGAAAGAGAAACAAGACCATCCACCTCCTTACCCCGGCAGCTCCGAGGAAACGGCGAGGGAGGGGACACCCCAAACTTCGCGGACTCCTCCGAAAACACCACCGCCACCTTATGAAAACAAATCAAGGGGCTCGCCCACAAGGCCTAAAAGCTGTTTCAGAGACCCCTAAAGGTCTCGTTCCTCCTCTTCGGCAATTGCAACTCCATGATAGTGGATCGGATCTCCACCCCTACACCTGCAGTGGGAGGCTCACCCGGTCCACCAGGAATGCCAAGCCACCTACCTGGGGTCAACTTAAGGCCCTGACGAAACAAGCAGAGGAGCTTATCCGGTCCCAAGGAGCAGGCAACAACGGAACAACTGTCTTTGTAGCCATGCTTACTATCCTAGCTGCCAGGTACTGTGTATTAAAACAAAAACCTCTGCATATTGGGCCTATTAGTCAAAACTACCTTTACTGCATCCTGTCTCATGAAAACATAAACACATCCCTGTTTTTGTAAACAACACTGCTCTTCTTGGTGGAGCAACTAATTCACTCATCACACCTCGATGTAATACTCAATTTAACTTTGAAGGCAAAAGTGCCTATCCTCCCATTTGTTTTAATGTAAATCCAAAAACCAATGTTACTGATCATGTGCAAGGCACTCGTAAATCTCAGCTTACAAACTCCCCTCAATTTGAGCCAGGAGCTAGAAATCTCTGGGAAATTACGCTAATGCTACCAGGGGGGTCAGCATATAATTTAAAATTGGGCATAAACATCGCCCAAAATCAATCCTGTCATGCACACAGGCAGTACCAGTAAACAAAAATTGGAAATTAATGAATCCTTATATACAATATCCTGCTTGAAATCAATGTAAGTTTAACAAAAATGTATTATAAAAAATTACAAACACCAATAAAATAATCTCTAATCAATCAATAAAAAAAAAGAAAGAGAAACAAGAGAGTGTGAATTAGGTGCATCGTGCATAACGTTTTCTTTCCATGTCCCTCCCATCCCAACTTTCATCTTTTGTTAATTGCATTTAATGTTTTTTTTTAAGGTTTTATTTATTTATTTTTAGAGAGGGAAGGGAGAGGGAGAGAGAGAGAAACATCAATGTGCGGTTGCTGGGGGACATGGCCTGCAACTCACATTTATTTAATGTTTTAAAAAATATTTTAGTTATTTTAGAGAGAGAGGAAAGGGAGGAGAAAAAGAGGGAGAGAAACATCGATTGGTTGTCTCTTGCATGCCCCCAACTGGGGATCCAGCCTGCAACCCAGGCATATGCCCTGACTGGGAATCGAACTGGTGACTTTTTTGGTTCACAGGTTGGTGCTCAGTCCACTGAGCCACACCAGCCAGGGTGTATTTATTTAATTTTAAAGCAACAAATACTTAAGTGCCTGTGGTGCAGCAGGCACTGGGAGGAGAGTATTGCCAATGTGAATACTCTGTTCCCCTGGAGCTTAAGCTAACAGAGGAGACAGTTACCAGAGACACACGAAAGGAATATGCTTAAGAATATAATATGGGCCCTGGGTGCTATAACTCAGTGGATTGAGTGTGGGCTGTGAACCAAAGGGTTGCCGGTTTGATTCCCAGTCAGGGCACACGCCTGGGTTGTGGGCCAGGTCCCTAGCAGGGGCCATGTGAGAGGCAACCACACATTGATGTTTCTCTCTTTTTCTCCCTCCCTTCCCCTCTCTCTAGGAATAAATAAAATCTTTAAAAAACCCCAAACCTGTTAAAAAGAATGTAATACGGTACATGAACAAACAAAATCAAGACTAACTCATAGGGAGAACATTTTGACAGTCACCAGAGGGGAGGGAGGTTGGAAGATTGGGCAAGAAGGTGAAGGGATTAAGAATATAATATGGGCCCTGGATGCTGTAACTCAGTGGATTGAGTGTGGGCTGTGAACCAAAGGGTCACTGGCTTGATTCCTAGTCAGGGCACATGCCTGGGTTGTAGGCCAGGTTCCCAGTAGGGGGCACGTGAGAGGCAACCACACATTGATGTCTGTCTGTCTCTCTCTCTCCCTCCCTTTCCCTCTCTTAAAAAAATAAAGTAAAATCTTAAAAACAAAACAAAACAACCCCCCACACACACAAAAACAGAACTCCACACAGTTCAAGTCAAAGAAACAAGTCAAATGTCAGAACAGTATGTATAACACGACACCCTTTGGGTTAAAAACATTCATCCACCCATATGGGCATATAATTCCATGGAAAATAGGTGAGATGTGAGAGCTGTTTATCAGGGGGATCAGGAAGTTGAAGAGGCATGGGGGGGCGGGATTTACTTATCACCTTTGTAATCCCTAAATCTCTGCCACGATGTGAGTCACTGTTGTATTACAAAGGCAGTGACAACACAGATCAGAGCAAACCACAGGGAGTGACTGGAGTTTAACACAGGGACAGCTACTGGGGAGGAAAAGCCGTCAGGTAATAGCTGACAGGTGCAGGACTGAAGAGGACAAGGGCCTTGTTTGCTATTCTGGGATCACCACGCTCCTTGACACAGGCCCGATGAAGGAAGGCAGAAAGACACCCTGGCTGGTGTGGCTCAGTGGATTGGGTGCTGGCCTGCCAACCAGGGGGTGGGGGTTCAGTTTCCAGTCAGGGCACACGCCTGGGTTGCAGGCCAGGTCCCCAGTAGGGGGCACATGAGAAGCAACTACACATTGATATTTCTTCTCCCCCTCTTTCTCCCTCACTTCCCCTCTCTTTAAAACTAAATAAATAACATGTTAAAAGAAAAACAAAAAAGAAGGCAGGAAGAGTAGCAAGGGTAAGATGTTTGCAACCAGGAACCTGGTCGTGTTGCCACAAGGGCTTTCTTAGGTCTTGGAAGGAAAATTAAATTGAACCTTTGAGGTTCAATGAGCCCTTCATCTCCCACTGCAGGTGCCTGGTGAGTACCCTGGGGTCTACAACAGACCCAGGAACTATTAGATGTACAAATATTTGCGACCTTATGGATTAGCCTAAAAAGCACTAAGGAATGATTTAAGGGCTTCTGTAAATCATTTACTTGCCTGAATTGAACTCCCCTCCTTTCCCCCATGCTAACAAACTCCTGTTCATCCTTCAAAACCCTGAATAAATGACCCCCACCTCAGTAATCCCTACCCACAAGGTCTTTAGTCACTCCCCACCCTATGCTTTTGGGAACTTGGTTCCTATACCTCCCATAGCACAGGCCCTTCCAAATACATTTTATAGGCTAGTCTTAGGAGGTGGGCAAGGAGACCTCTGACAAGCCACACAGAGGGGCACATCCCAGGGACCGAGTGGTCTTACATCAGCTTCTGGACTCTACAGGTTGGCTGTCTCAGCTTGACGCACAGGGTCTTCGTGGCCCACTCGCTCAGAATGCTGCCGCTGAGGTCCAACTGCTGCAGGCTCGGTTGGGCGCTGAGCACAGAGCAGAGGTTCTTCCACCACTCGTTCGCCAGGGGCTTGAACTGCACCCTACAATGAAGAAGGAAAGAACCATTTGCCTGCACAGGATGAATTTGATCATGAACAATAGCCACAGCCATGTTGGAGAAGAGAAACCAGGCAGTTAGGACGAGACAGGGATGGCTTTAGAGGCTCAGAGGACACTTCAGTGATGTCACTTCATGCTCTGCACGTGCACACTCCTACTGTCCCCTCTGTGTCCTGAGTATTGGGTGCCCAGGGGTATAGAGAGGATGGCTGGGAGACACAGGCTGTGGCATCAGACTGTGTCATTCTGGTTCCCCTTTGAATGTAAAATGGCGCAGCCACTATGGAAAACAGTATGGAGGTTTCTCAAGGAATTAAACATAGCCCTGGCTGGGTAGCTCAGTGGATTGGAGCATAATCCCATACACCAAAAGTTTGTGGGTTCGATTCCAGCCCAGGGCACATATCTAGGTTGGGGGGCAGACAGGAGGCAACTGATCAATGTTTTTTTCTCACATCAATATTTGTCTCTCTCTCAAAAAAAAAGTCAATAAACATATTCTCCACTGAGGATTTAAAAAATAATAATAATAAAACTTCCATACAATCCAATAATCCCACTTATATGCAAAATTTGAAATCAGGCTCCTAAGAGATTATTTGTACTCTATGACTCACAACAGCCAAGGTATAGAAACAAGTCAAATATCCATGGATGGAAGAATGGATAGAGAGAAGGTCGTGCACACCCCATGGGGTATTATTATTCCGCCTTAAAAAAGGAGGAGCTGCCGTCTGTAACCACATGGATAAATGCAGAGGATGTAATGCTGAGTGAGAAAAACGGGACACAGAAAGATGCACATTATCTCACCTACAGAATCTAAAGCAGTCAAAGTCACAGAGGCAGAGGGTGCCTAATGGTTGCCGGTGGTAACGAGGCAGGGGCGGGGCACGGGGCGTAGGATGGGGTGAAGGGCACAGAGTTTCAGCTGCAGGAAGGGGACACCTAAAGTAGAACTACTGCTAACAATTGGGTGTCGCACACTTGGGATTTGCTAGGAGGATAGGTCTCGAGTATTCTCACTGTGCACATGCACAGGAACACGGGAGCCAGGTGAGTGATGGCCGCGTTCATTAGCTTGATTGCAGCCATGATTACCTCAACACAGCAACACCTCCCTCAGGACAGAAAGGAAGACATTGCAGAGGGGCACACTCACCCTTGCAGAATGACCGGCTGTGCCTCGGTGGACTCGTCTTCTGAGAAGATCTCCCTGACGTCCATTTGAATTTTCTGCAGGTTCTGGCAATGCTGGACACAGAAAGAAGACACAAGGAGGTCCATTGGCCGGTTCACCGTTAGCCTCACTTCTTGGAAGCCTTTCAATGCCGAACGGACAAACTCTTCATCTTGGGTCTCAAAGAGACAGTAGAAGGCGTCCAGGAAGTCCAGAGTGGAGGAGGTGTTGGCCCGTTGACCCAACAGAGAGACCCAGTGGAGAAGCACCCGCCTCACCACCAGGGCAAGGGGACACCCCAGCAAGTCCTTCAGTGTCCTCACCAGCTCTTGGTTCATGAGGCCAAACAAGAAACGCTTCATCTGGAGCAAGTGGACGTTGAAGCTGACCTGTTTGAGCTCCTTCAAAGTCTTCAGGTTCTCCATGTACAGAGGGTGGGGATACCACAGTGTTTCCAGTCCTTCTAGCACGTAGTACAAGGCAGCACAGAACTCCTGCAGGCTTGGGTGCAGGAACGTGAAACACCTGTCCTCATGGGTGTCTTGGAGGAGGATGTTTCCTCGAAACAGAGAGGAGAGCTCCAGCTCTGTCAGTCCATGGATGCCCAGGTCGTCAGGGTAAAACACAAACTTCATGGCCCAGATGCCCTGCATGGCCATCCGGCACAAACCCTTCAGAACGACTCTTTCCTCTGGACTGAGACCACGCCCTGGTGCATCTCGAGGGGTGAGCTGATGCACCACGAAGGTAGTGTACAAGCCCGTGAGCACGTGGCAGGTAGGGAACAGGCTCTTTCCTGCTGCTGCCTGCAGCTCGAGAGCCTGGCAGAGGAGTGACCGCATGGTGGACACCTGGCACATATCAATCAGCATGCGATTGTCTACCACTGAGTGCAGGAGTTGCATTTTTTGGTCCTCATTCTTGATGTGCTCGAGGAACAACTGGATCCTTCTTTCCATCGAGATTCCTTCGACAAAGAGGTATCGGGGAGAGGTGACCATGGCTTTGAGCTTTTCCACACCTACATCTCTGATGGTGACTATTAGGGAGGACTCTGGGAACAGAACCTTTTTCAGCAGATTACATATCAGGATGGACCCCATCTGCTTTTCTGTCCAGTCGGTGCAAAGATGCATGTCGGCATCTTCGAGGGCAGCATTCAGGATGTCAAAACCATCGACAACAAACAAGAGCTTTTCTGGCTGGGACAAGATCTTCGTTGTGGGGTCTGAGGAGCCTGGCCACTCCCTGAAAATTAACTCTGCAAAACTGCTTTTCTCCCTCAACAGTATGTCTCTGACATCAAGGAAGAAGACGTAGGAGAACAAGCCCTGGTAGAGCTCCCCGTGGGCCCAGTGCAGCAGGATTCTTCTGGCCAAAGTCGACTTCCCCACCCCTGGTCTTCCGTGCAGGACCACGGTGAGAGGACGGAAGCCCTGCTGGTCTGGTGTGAAGACCCCAAACAATGTTTGCATTTGTGGACAATCAGAGGCAAAGGTTTCGAAACCGTGGTGGGCACCTGATGTCCCTGCAAACCTTGCCATCACATGACGTTTGTAGACACATTCATCACCTCCAAGGTCTACGTGGGGCCAGAGAAGGGAAAAGGAAAGAAGGAGGCAGAATTTGAAGACGGGCTGGATTTCAGACATTCTACGGGTATGAGACTTTGTTTCTCTTCAGCAACATGTTATTGGCGATGAGCTCCATCCCTCATCCCTTCATTCAAAGATCACGTCCTCAAAGGCTTGAGGACTTTCTACCAAGTAACTCTGTTCATTCCTTTAACCTGATCTTTCTTTTCAGAACCTAATAGCTGAGACCTTATATTCTTTTTTTTTTCTTTCTTAATACTCACCTGAGGATGTTGATTTTGGAGAGGAAGGGGAGAGAGAGATCAGTCTTTTTTTTTTTTTTTTAAAGATTTTATTTATTTATTTTCAGAGAGGGAAGGGAGGGAGAGAGAGAGCGAGAGAAACATCAATGTGCGGTTGCTGGGAGACATGGCCTGCAACCTAGGCATGTGCCCTGACTGGGAATCGAACCTGCAATGCCTGGTTCGCAGCCCGCGCTCAATCCACTGAGCTATACCAGCCAGGGCGAGAGATCAGTCTTATACATGCCTTGGCTGGGTAGCTCAGTTGGTTGGAGCATCATCCCATACACAGAAAGGTTGAGGGTTTGACCCCCTATTGGGACACGTATCTAGGTTAAGGGTTCCATCCAGGTCAGGGTGTACACGATCAATGTTTCTCTCTCACACTGATATCTCTCTCTCTTTCTGTTTCTCTGTCTCTTTCTCTCTCAAATCAATAAAAGTATCCTCAGCTAAGGATTAAAATCCATAATAAAATAAACAAGTCACTCAACTTGTCTCTCTATTTAGCACCTGCCCAAAGAACTGGTCCTGGGTGCCCAAGTTCTGTAAGATGAACATGGGAATTTGAAATTTACCTTTATAAAAACAGACTGCCGATAATGACAGTGGACATCTGGGGACCTGTGGTGAGGATTCCCAGAGCTCTGAGGGAAGGGACAGAAGCACCATAGACAAACGAGGATGGATAGAAGCAGAGCGAACTCTCCCAGCATCTATGCTCTTCAGACAGCGCACCCACCAACTTCATTCCAAGATGGAAAAAATCAATCAATCAATCAATCAATCAGTCAGTCAATCAGGTTCTTTACCTTGGTCTTTTGTCTCTGTTGCTGTGGTACCATTTTGTTCCATAGCTTGTGACATTTCTGCAAAAAAGAGAGGGAAGAAGAAGAGTAAACTCACGCACACTTAGGTGAATTACCCAGGTCAGACCCACAGAGTCCCTGAGACATGGTTTGCAATGCCGGATTCTGTCTTCTGACCCACCTGGAGCCACGGGCTCAGCTAGAGGGTCAGAGTGTATGTAAAATGAGCACTGGGTTCAAGATTAGAAGGTTTTGGCTCTGGTCTCATTTCTGCTTTTTGTCATTTGGAGACCTTTGGGTAAGTCGTTGAAATGAGAGGTCAAACCTAGTTGTTAAAAACTAAGGGTTTGGAGCCCTGGTGGTGTGGCTCAGTGGGTTGGAGTATCATCCCATAAACCCAAAGGTTGCAAGTTCTGTTCTGGGTCAGGGCATGTATGAGAGGCAACAGATTGATGTTTCTCTCTTCCTCCTTTCCTCTCTCTCTAAAAACCAATTAAACATTAAGAAAACACTAAGGCTCTGGAGTCAGACACTTGATCTAAATGTGAATTCTGTCACTATTGGTGAGGACTTACACAACTCAACAGGCTTATGTAAGAAAAAAAAAAACAATAAAAGAAAAAAGAAAAAAAACAAACCCCAGGCTTACGTGCTTCTGTATGTTTATCGCAGGAGCAAGGATAATAGTTCCTGTGCTGTGAAGTTGCTCTGAAGATTACAGGAGGGGATCTGGTAAAGAACAGCACAGCCTCCAACCTCCTGTAGCTGACACTTACTGAGAAGAGCCACCATGTACACTTACTAGGGAGCGGTCGCCTACAAGTGCAGCTACGTACGTATTTGTCTTAGATGAGGTGGGAATGAATGGCCCTGTTTTAGAAATAGTCACAAGGGTCGTGTTAGACTCACCAGTTACAGAAAAATCATGTACTTGATCACGGATACAATGGAACACCATTTTAGGATTGTTAAGCAGGGGAGTAAAAGTATCAGATGGAAAATCCAAAAACACTTTTTTTATTGACTGATTGATTTTAGTGAGAGAGAGAGAGGAAGGGGAAGAGAGAGACTGAGAAAGAGAGAGAGAGAGAAACATCAATTAGTTGTTCCACTTATTCATGCACTCATTGGTTGCCTCTTGTATGTACTCTGACTGGGGATCGAACCAACAACCTTGGCTATTGCAATGAAGCTCTAACCAACTGAGCTACATGTTCATGGATATTTTTAGAAGATCACCTTGGTCCTTATTGAGGGGAAAATAGATTTCATGTAATCAGAGTGGAAACAGGTTAGCGAGTCAAGGGTGATGATTCTGACACACAGGCTATGGGAAGGAATGCGTAGAAACGAATCACACTTTAGAGCTAGGTCTCATGATTTTCTGATTAATTAGGCAGAGAGCAGAGTAAAGAAAGAATCAACCTGACTATTCTAGTCAGGAATAAACTGACTAAAAAAATGACTGAGCTTTTGGTGAGAGTAGCTCCATGGACAGCAGGGCCCTTGACAGAGGTAGAAAACATGTTACCCTTGCCCCACATTGACCTGGAAGTCCTTCCATGCTGGTCCCTTGATCAGTCTTTGTGGGTGTAGAATCTCCTAGTCTTTCAGCCAATGAAGACTCTGCAACACAGAGCAGATGACAGACAGTCTTCATAATGTCACAGCAATGACCCTGACCAGGGATGAGGGCATCCTCTGCCCTGATTACTGAGGGGAACCAAGATGAATTAGTATATCCCGTGACCAGTCTGTGATGGAGGCAGAGCCTTAGGGACCCTTGGGACCACCACCACCACCACCACCACCACCACCACCACCACCACAGAGAAGCAACAGACGCCCACATGAAGAGTGCTCCAATTTTGAACTTGGAAACAAACTTCTTTTAATAATTAATTTTTTTAATTGATGAGAGAGAGAGAGAGATTTTTTCCACTTATTTATGCATTCATTGGTCAAGTCTTATATGTGGCCTGACTGGGGATCAAACCCACAACCTTGGTGTATTGGGACAATGCTCTAACCAGCTGAGCTATCTGGCCAAGGCCTGAACTTCAGTTCTCATTTTGCTGTATGGCCTGAGGTAAGTCACATAATGGGGCAGTATATTGTGGTTACCAAGTGTTTATCTTCAGGAATCATCCTAAACACCGTTCTTGAACTTCAGATTAGTTAGTGAACTCCTCACTAGATGCCTGTGAGTTATCCAAATAGTTACACCTTCAACTCACGAGGTCTCCCCTTCCCTGGTCTACCTGCTGCAAAACGTCTCTTTCAGCATTTCCTGAGGCAATGGGATCCCATCTACCCAGTTTCTCCTGCCAGAAGCTTAGATATCATGCTTGGTACCACATTCTCTCTCTGCATGTAGTCCTCATTTCTACTTCTTTAAAAAATCCTCACCTGAGGATATGTTTGTTGATTTTAGAGAGGAAGGGAGGGAGGGAGAAGGAGAAAGGGGGAGAGGGGGAGAGGGGAGAGAAACACTGATCAATTGCCTCCCACACCCAGATCAGGGATCAAACTGCAACCCAGGTATGTGCCCTGACCAGAGACTGAACCCACAACCTCTCGGGTGCATGGGATGATGTTCCAACCACCTGAGTCACAGTAACCAGGGCTCCATTTCTACTTCTTTCTCCAGCTGCCATTGTCCTTCCTATCCAAACCACAATTCTCTCTCCCATGGCTTCCCAACGGGTCTCCTTACACATATTCATGACTCTTTCTGGACCACGCAACCCTTCAGCAGCAATGATGAAATGGCAATTGGATTACTTCTACCCCCACCCCTTTATAGCTATGTAGTTGCTTGCTCTTTGCTATTAAAATTATTTTCAAGATGCTCTGTTGTCTGACATCCAGCCCATCTCTCTGCTGTCATCTCCTGCCATATTCCCTCTGAGTCTGCATGGTTTTCTCTGGCTCTTTGCCGAACCCTTCGTAAAGCTGTTAGCTCAGAGTGCTCTCCACCAACACGCCCAGCAAGCGTGGCTAACTTCTTTTCTTCATTTTTCTCTCAGCCTAAACCTTTCTTCTTCTTCTAGGAAGTGATTCTAATCCTCACTTTCCTCTAGTCTGAAATAGGAAACTTTCGTATTTTTCTACACCTTCCATTTTAAAAATCACCTCTTGCCTTCGCTAAGTGGCTCACGTGGTTGGAGCATTGTCCCATGCAAGGAAATGTTTCGGGTTCAATCCCCGGTCAGGGCATAGAAAGGAGGCAACCAATTGAAGTTTCTCTCTTGTATCGATGTCTCTCTCTGTCTCTGTCTCTTTCTCTCTCTGAAAATCAATAAATGTCTCCTTGGGTGATGATTGAAAAGAAAATGGTCCCTTTATCTTTCTCCTCACTGCTGCACTGAAAGATGAAACTCTCTGGTGTGGGACACAGGAACATTTAAATATATGCTAAATGAATGTTTAATGAGAAGCCTCATCTTTGTCAGGCATTAGCTCATGAACTTGGTCAGACTGTGGAACTCGGCACAACTTGTGTTTTATCTTCTGCCATGGGGAGCCTATTTCATCGAGTAGGTCTGCAGTTCACTGGCAGGGCACAGACAGCATAGAGCCAAACCTGGAGGACTGACTCAGTCAACATCAACCATCATTTTAATGTTCATAACCCTCGTTGCCTGTGAATAATACCAACAAGCTTTCCACACAGGGCTTGGTTTTTGAAGCTTGGAAAACATGGCATCTCTTAATGTCCTTTGTAGCTACAGATGCTGAGTCACACTAAGGCATGTGGTACCTGGGCTCTCCAGGGCCAGTCTGCCTGTCCACATCTGGGACTCATTGCTGCTAAGTTTTTTGGGCCACAGTTGAAGAAGAGAATTCTTCCTGGTAAAAAGGACAGCTATTACTTTTTTTCCTACTACCTTTCTCCTAAATACCTCCAGATAATCCACCCATTGATCTAAGTATATCACTCTAATACAGCACCAATGGTCTGAGTAAGGTCAACCCCTAGAAGTGTTCCTCAAACCTTAATCCCTCCACTCGGGGTGAGAAATAAGGGGGACACCTATGGTACAACCACCACAGTATTGTCAGGAAACAGATGAAGCTTTATTAACCACTTTCTCTGTTTATCTTCTTTTTATTTTTAAAGATTTACTTATTTATAGACAGAGGCAAAGGGAGGGAGAAGGAGAGGGAGAGAAACATCAATGTGTGGTTGCCTCTCTCATACCCTCTACTGGGGACCTGGCCCCCAACCCAGCCATGTGCCCTGACTGGGAATTGAACTTGTGACCCCTTGAGTTGCAGGCCGATGCTCAATCCACTAAGCCACACCAGCCAGGGCTCTCTACATTATCTTATCAAACTAAACCTTCATCACAGAACATAGAAGCATCACAGCTTCTGTTCCAAGACATAGAACCCAAGGGTCAGAGTAGGAGGGGATATGCCCCAAGTCACAAGTATAACAAGGGGTAGCTCCACAATGCAAGTTTAGAAGGTACAACTCTAAATCCTGTCTACTAACGTCAACCAAATTCTGTCCAGGTAGAGTGAGGGTCCTTCTAGCTATTTCTTCTTCATTGTTTCACAGGCTAGAGACAACACTAATTTCCAGCCAGAGAGAGAGTGACCCCAGTGAGTCACTTCTCAGAGTTGGGGCTCACACTGTACAGGTGGACCCAATGAGAGAACAGTGGTGCCCTCCCCATTCCCATGGGACCTTGAGACCCTCCCCAGCTCTTTTCCCACCTCTAGACTGGCGTCATACCTTCACTCACCTTCCATTTCATCCCTCGCCTTCTCAGAGAGCGCTGGCAGGTTCATCTCGTGAAAGATGTCCATGCATATCTTCCAGACAAGAGGCACTGTGCAATGTTGTTGCAAGATGGAGGCTAAATGTTCTGTGTTGGAGTCATCCACCTCGCCCCATGGAAAAGAGCATGTGACCAGTTCCGAAGCATTTTCCTTCAGCAAGATCTTAAATGTCTGAAACTCTTCTTTGCCCAGCTGCCTGAGACACCACTGCAGCCCCCAGTTGGATGCACTGGCTTCTGCCATCTCAACACAGGGCTGAGAGCTGCGGTATTGATGGAAAGGGAGACACTTTGGCTTCAGGGAGCAAATGGGACCTAGCAGGGCGGGGTGGGGGTGCAGTGACAAAGGTGAAAGGAGAGTCTGGAATCAAGAGATCACTTTGAAACAACCAGCCTCAATCAGCTCTCTAGATGGACCCCATTCTCGATGCCTTTGTTAAACACACCGAGAGAAACCTAGTTCACACAGGTAATCATGCTTCCTAGACGAAAAAGGACGTAACCTGGTATCTATCTTGTTACTAGATTATAAGCTCTGGGATGTTTTCCTGCCTGTATCCCTGGTTCCCAGGAGAGCACGAGTCACAGAGTGAGACTCAAAACCCTCATCAGTGAATGCTTTTGGCTAATCTGTGAATACTCAGGGGAACAAGCAGATAATTTCCTCCCACTTACTGAAAATCAGTTGCACAGTTTTTATATTTATTTATTTTTAGTTTTGTTTTAAATTTTTTATTGAAGAAATGTACTTTGGAGGCAAAAGCATACACTTGTGAAAATATCTGGGCTAACATATTTTCACATACTTACCTACAAAGGGAATATTTTCCTAATTATATCAGCAGAAAGAAGCCAACTGAAGGTATTGAGGATTTCAAATTGATTCACCATAAAAGTTAACTTTGAAAAAGTTCATTAAATACTTCATGAAAATTTAATAAGAAAAGATGAAAAAAGATGTTTTTAAAGAAAAAATGCTACTTACAGAGTATGAGACAGATAAGTGACACGATTTTTAGATCAATTCTGTTGTGCTTGTTAAGGTAACATGAAGGTACATAAACACAGTCAAGAGTTTGGTATAAAACTATATGATTTCACTCATATGTGGCATCTAAAGAACAACATAAACTGAGGAACAAAATAGGAACAAATCAATCAATTAAAAAAAAGAAAAGGATGGGTTTGGCCTTCAGGCAGTGGTTTGCTGAGAGAATCAGATGAGGATGTCAGCTATCAGCATTACTACTCAGTTTTGTATTCTCTTCAGCATTATTTAGTCTATTCTTTGGCAAAGCAGTTACGTGAAGAATCAAGGGATATAACAGTGTTAAAGGACAACAGCCAAGGTCTGGAAACAGCCCAAGTAGCTGAATGGATAAAAAAGCGGTGGTACATTTATACAATGGAATACTACTCAGACTTAAAAAATAAGGAAGCCTTACCTTTTGCGACAGCATGGATGGACCCACAGAGTATCATGCTAAGTGAAATAAGCCAGTCAGAGAAATACAAGTGCCATAGGTGGATTCTAATGAACAAAATGAACTAACAAGCAAAATAGAGACAGACTCATAGATAGAGAGCAGGCTGACAGCTGTGGGGGAGAGGTTGGGGAGTGGAAGGGTTGAACAACAACAAAAAAAAGAAAAAAGTCACAGACATGGACAAGAGTGTAGTGATTGCTGGGGGCAGAGGGGTGAGGTGCGATGGAGGAGAGTAAAGGGGGAGTAAATGATGACAGAAGGAGACCTGACTTGGGGTGGTCAACACACAACACAGTGTCCAGATGATGTGTTGCAGAATTATGCACCTGAAATCTGTATCACTTTGTTAACCAGTGTCACCCCAATCAATTCAATAAAAAGGAGAAAAAAAGTATGAAAGGAAAATCTAATAATAATATTCATAAGTGGGTTTGTAGACCTAAAAAAAGCCAAGGAAATCCCTTGAAAACCTACTAGAACTCACAAGTCATCATTAAATTGGGTTGGTAACAAATCTGACACTTAAAATACCACCCTAGGTGATAAAATAAAATTCCACCTTAATTCTCATAACTAGTCAGCAAACAAAAGACATCAGATAAGATGTAGCTGTGACAGAGCTAAAAATGTATATACTTTAGGAAAGTGAAGTGTTCATTTTGAAAGCTTTAAAAATGCGTCTGACAGATAAAAACCTGGATGGGAAAGAGAGGTGTATATTTTCAGAATATCAATTCATCCAGGAAGCTCTGCTGACAATTTTATTGGGACTAGAAATTCATTCAAGTTCTTATAAAAGCCAAAAATAAGACCATAAAATTCTGGTAAAAAAAGCTTCTTTATTCTGCTAGTGTCTAAGCAAGACTGTAGCTTCCATGAGAGAAAGTCACTGTTTCTGAGCATCTGAGACATAAGAGATGCTACTTAAAAATATTTGTTTGTGAATTCCTACTTGACAGGTAACCCCCAAACAGAATCCATAGTAGGAATGAGAAAATTCTTCAACTCAGTCCGCTTTCCCCTCTCCCTAAAACTTTAAAGCTCTCCTAAAAAGTGCACTGGTACAGCCTTAGCTGGGTGGCTCAGTTGGTTGGAGTGTCATCCTGTCCACCAAAAGGCTGTGGGTTCGATTCCCAGTCAGGGTGTGTGCCGGAGGCAACCCATTGATATTTCTCTCTATATATCTTTCTTTCCCTTCCTCTATCTCTAATGAAGATATCCTCAGGGGAGGATTTAAAAAAAAAATGAACTTGTGCAAATAAATTTGAAACACAGGACAATGAATAAATACATTATGGAAGGAACTCTCCTAGTCCGTGAAAACAACCAATAGTTCAATTCATTAAAATGAGCAAGAGTTGAAAAGCTTTAAAAACAAACAAAAAAAAACCGGATGTGGCTTTCATTCATATGAGAAACCGATATAGTCATGAATGATAATGATGACCAGTAAGAATGACAAGTGCCAGGTTATAAAAAGATGAAAACAGGCCGTAAAAGTCGGGGAGGGGTGGATATCTTGGCTTTATGAAGCCAGTGGGCGCCAAGTCCTATATGTTGAGCTGGCTGTGCCCATAATGTTTGGTCACCTACTGCATTGCTGCAGGCTGAGAAAAAGGTGTTCTCAGATATTTGATTGTGGGCGGGTGTCTCCCTGGGAGCATCTCTTTAGAGGGCAATTTGGCAAGATCTGGGCACGTTAAATGCAAATATTATTAGACGCAGGTGTGTTTGGGACAGCAAGCGTGAAGGTGAATTGATCAATAACAGGTGTGTTCATTCATTCTCGCCTTAAAATGCTCTGTATCCTTAAAAATGCCCAACAGCCAGTGCCGAATGGTGCCTGCGGCTGTAACATATTAACACTCCCAGCCCAGTCCACTCACTATTTTAGGGGGATGAGCAGGAAATAGATTGAGTGGAGGAGGGTGAACTGAAGGACATGTTTTACTTTCACGTTATACCTTTGCACTGTGGTTGCTTTTCCTAAAATACTAAAAGGTATTTCCTGCTCTGGCTGGTGTGGCTCAGTGGATTGGGTGCTGGCCTGGGAACCAGGGGATTGCTGGTTTGATTCTCCATCAGGGCACACGCCTGGGTTGCAAGCCAGGTCCACAGTGGGGGGGGGGGGTGCGCAAGGGGCAACCCCACATTGGTGTTTCTCTTCCTCTCTTTCTCTCCCTTCCCCTCTGTCTAAAAATAAATAAATAAAACTTAAAAAAATAAAGGGTATTTCCTGTGAAAATATCATTGCAGTGGAAGCTAGTAGAAATAAGCACATTTTACTAAAATGATTGAGTTGTTTATTACCATCACCCATCTATGAATGATGAGGGAGGAGAGAGGGAGACAGAGGGAGGAAATTACTGACAATGGACAGATGACAAAGTTTACGTACTAGATTATTCAAAACAGAACCCTAGCAAGAAAATAAGCTTTTCTACACATTCCCAATTGGTAGTTAAGATACAAAACAAACAAACACCCCCCCCACATTTCTAAGAAGAAGTTAAAAAGGTTGCATCTGAACCACAAAAACATAAAATTTCCTAGGTTAAAATTAAAATTAAGATTTCCTCTAACATAAAAGAAACTGTATAAATGGAGATTGAACACAACACACACACACACACACATCTCTGAACTATTCGGTTAAGTGATGAAATTAAGGAAGGAAGTTTATTTTAAAGAGAACGTGTTTCAGGTGGCCAAACCCACTTCTCTCTCTCTCTCTCTCTCTCTCTCTCTCTCTCTCTCTCTCTCTCTCTCACACACACACACACACACACACACACACACAGATTTGAAGGAAATATTTGAATTAAGCACGCGGCACAAACATGAAGACCTAGAGGTGAAAGAAGAGAACCGAGGCTGTAAAAAGCCACAAACCCCTAGTGGTAGCAGTTAAAAAAAAAAATCAGTCGGGCACAGGGAGGGCTATTATTATTTTTTAAAGATTTTATTTATTTTTTCTTAGAGTAGGGGGAAGGTAAGGAGAAAGAGAGGGAACAAAACCTTGATGTATGAGAGAAACACCAGTTGCCTGTCACAGGCCCCCAACCAGGGACCTGGCCCACAAGCCAAGCACGTGCTGGGACCAGCGACCTTTCAGTTTGCAGGACGATGCCCCACGCGCTGGGCCACCCCAGTCAGGGCGGGAGGGCTCCTTTGAGGACGAGAGGACGAGAAAACCTGTATGTTGCTCCTTGCTAAGAATGTACAAAAGCCGGAGCAGCCAAGAAACAGAAATCGACGCGTGCCTACTCTTGCCTAAGTCCCTTCTCAGGAGGTGGGTAGTGCGACCCTCACACTTTCTGCAGATAATCTCAGTGTCTGAAGTTGACCGACCATCCTCCCTCCACGGAGTCGAAAGTTCTGGCTCAGTGAATAGCTCCGGGTGTTTCTATGAAAAGCATTTTCAAGGCGCACCTGACGAAAAGCTGTACCTCTTCCAACGCATCCCAGGGAGGGAAGCCAATCACACCCAACAGACAGACAGGACAGGTGAGTGGGGTCAGGTGGAAGGATTGGCGGGTGGGCGGGAGTGCAGTTTGGAGGGAGGTGAACTAAGACCGGTGGTGAAGGCCATTTTCGGAGCCTACAAGACTCGCCCAAGCTTCGCTTTGTCTTCTCCACCCTTTCTCCGCCCTCTGCCTCCCCTGGGACCTCACAGGTGTTTCGTGACCCCCACCCACAAGCCGCTCCCTTTCCAGGGCTTGGCCGGGAAGCTGGGCTCGACCCTGGCCGCCCCAGGCAAAGCCGTGCCAGTGGTCTGCGACTCGGTCCCCTCCCTTCACAGACGCCACCCTCAGGATAGGGACTGCGAGCCACCGTCCGCGGGGGAGCGCACGTAACGCAGGAACGCCCCCGGGGCTCCCGCAAAACGAGGAACGAGGACCGAGGACCGCTGACCTTGACCCTGTGAGTCACGCCCCCACCCCTACCCAGCTCTGTCCTCTGTTGTAGACGCAGGGCCTGGAAGGGGTGAGGCACGCACCCAAAACACGCCACACAAGCGCGTTTTGTTTGGGAGCTGGGACATATCATCCTTTCAAAGGGTGTCTTTGGCCCCTAGGCTCCGGAGAGGAAGGGGCGCCCACTGCGGCTCGGGTTTGAATCAGTAACAGAGACAATACTCACCTACTCCACGCCTCACCTCCAGGGTCAGATCCCAAGGAGCAGCCACGCGCGCCTAGTTTTTGGGGGATCCCGGGTGGTGACGTCGTCGCTGTCCATTGGCTGCCTCCCTCCGAAGGGCCAGGCGCAGGCGGATGAGGGGCAGCTGCCTGGCGCATCTGCGCGCGCCGCCGTGGCTCCTCTGTAGCGAGCACTGCCTGCAGCTGGCTGTCCGCGGGTTTCACCTGTGGTCACTTATTGACCGCTCTCTGAGGATGTGGTTTGTTCCCTCGACTTTCTCCATAAAACTCTCTTACCTGGGCTCCCCGTCAACTCCTAATGGGTATTTCTGTTTGTTATCCAATAAATATTCTCCAGCGTGCTGAATGTGTCTGCCTTGGGGCACAGAAACATCAGCTGCCTTGAGCCTCCAGTCTCCCCATTACTGGTTACTTCCTAAAGTCTTTATCTTATTTTATCTTATCTCATCTTGCTTTATCTCTTAAAAACTATTTTATTTATTTGCTTTGAGAGAGGGGAAGGGAAAGAGAGAGGGAGAGAGACATCAATGTGTAGTTGCCTCTGGAGCGTCCCCTATTGGGGACCTGGTCTGCAGTCCAGGCGTGTGCCCTGACTGGGGATTAAACCCGCAACCCTGTGGTTCACAGGCCTGCACTCAATCCACTGAGCTTCACCAGCCAGGGCTTTTAAAATTATTTTTATTTTATTTTATTTTGTTTTTATTTTATTTTATTTTGTTTTTATTTTATTTTGTTTTTATTTTATTTTATTTTATTTTATTTTATTTTATTTTATTTTATATTTTATTCCTTGGCTTAATTGAGAATTGGCAACGCTGTGTGGGTTGAAGCTTAATTGATGCACTTATGTATTGTGAAATGTACCGCTATCTCCTACTGATATTTCCCCAATGCCACCGCAGGTTACACTCACCTGGGGGAACATTTCTAATAACGGAGTGTAAGCCCCACCCTCTTCCAGTCTTCAGGATGCCTCGGGCTGGGGGCACTTTTAAAGGTCCCCTGTGTAACACTGCATGCTACCAAGATCAGGGCGCGATGCCCGGCTTTCCGCCCTGGTCTTCCCAAGGCTTGTTCTCTTGCTGCTTTAGGAAAGGGGGTGTCTTCTGGGCTGTTTGGGGGAGCATGTCAGTGGGCGGGTGCCTGGCTCTGCAGGGCCCATGTCTGAGTGCGCGGGTCCCAGAGAGGAAGCTGCTCATTCCCGGCGGAGGGGGCGTTTCACTGGGGCCCTCGGTCCCTTCCAGCTCCTCCACCTTTGCGTGGGCCTGCTTTTTGTCTGCCTCTTAAGAATGGGGTGTGTGTGTGTGTGGGGGGGTCACCTGAAGCTATTATAGAACGATATGGAATGTCAACTGTAATTGAAAAGTAAAAATAAATTTTAAAAAAGGAAAAAGGCCTTGGCCAGGTGGCTCAGTTGCTTGGATTTCCACCCTGTGCACCAAAATGAGGTTGTGAGTTCTCTCCGGAGGCAACTGATTGTTGTTTCTCTCTCTCTCTCTCTCTCTCAAAAATTAATAAACATATCCTCAGGAGAAGAATAAAACAAAGGAAAACAGTAACAACAACGAAGAATGGAGTGGGGTTGAGGACCTCCTCTTTTGCAACAAAAACCCATTAGAGAGTTGAGAAACTAGCGTAACACCTGGTCGTTACTTTGCATAGAAAAGATGACTTTCCATGGAAAGGACATCCTGTGATTGCTTTCCCCTTCACTGAGCTGCAAATGCTGGCCTAACTCCTTTAATCACCGACTGGACATCTCCCACCTGAGAAAGTTTGAGGTCTGCCCGGAGACGTGGAGTCCCTCCCCTGGGCATTCATTCCTGCAGCTTCTCAAAGTCCCCTTCTTGAGAAGACGAAAAGGCAGGTCCCTGCTCTCTGGGTCCAGTCTGGCGTCGGTTCAGCCTGCTGTGGGCCGAGACAATTCGCTCTGATCGGTTTTACACTATTCATGGATTGACCTCATTTGTATTTTTCTTTTTCTTTTTTCTTTTCATTTTTTATTGTTCAATTACACAGTTGTCCCCATTCCCCGCCCCCCATTACTCTCCCCTGCCTTACCCACCCCCACCTCTCACATTCAATATTTGATTTTATTTGTTTTTAGTGGGGAAGTGGGGAGAAAGAGAGGGAGAGAAACATCAGTGTGTTGTTGCCTCTTGCACACCCCCTACTGGGGACCTGGCCCACAACCCAGGCATGTGCCCTGACTGGGAATCAAACTGGCAACCCTTTGGTTCTCAGGCTGGTGCTCAATCCACTGAGCCACACCAGCCAGGGTCCAATTTTGTTATTGCTCTAGATGTAAGAACTAAACACGGGGGAGCTATGCCCTCCTTGACACTGTATTGTCTTCCTTGGAAATGTCCTCCTTTTTGAATCCTCACCTGCGTATGTGTTTATTGATTTGAGAGCGGGAGAGAGAGAGGGAGCGAGGGAGAGAGAAACATCGAGTGTTTGTCTCCCATATGGTGCTCTGATGTGGGATCGAACTTGCAACCTAGGTATGTGCCCTGATTGAGAATCGAACCTACAACTGTGTGTGTGGTGTACCCAATGATGCTCCTACCAAGTGAGCCACCCAGCCAGGGCAGAATCATCCTCTTTTCTAAGAACTGATGTCTGAGTCTATTGGTGAATAAATGACACTCAAAAAGTTTTCAAACTGCATTCATGTACATTTTTAATTAAATTCTCCCACTGCTTTAATAGGCGAGTCAGAAATTTCTAACCTCAGACCCTCCACCCCTCCCAGGGAGCTGTGTGGGGGGGCATGCCCCACACCATTTCCCAGGACTAACTGAGCCACTTCAGACTCAGAAGGCCCACAGAACATGCGTCCGCTTTCCCAGGAATCATCAGGGGAAAAAGGTACAGGGTTGTGGCGGGTCCCTGGGGTCAACTCGTCGGCGCTGCCCCAGGAGAGCTCTCAATGTGCCAGTCCTGTACGACCTTCAGGATGGCCTCGTCCACTTTGGGGCCCTCCAGCCGGACCATCATGTCCACTTCAGAACTCTGTTTCTGCTCCCTGCAAAGCACAAAAACCAGGTTCTTTTCCATCCTGGAAAAGTGGGCAGAATCTCTAGGATGGAAATGTACCCCCCAGGAGACCCCTCTGCTCTGTCCTGAGACCAGTGGGGATGCTCTCAGGAGCTCAGGATGGAGTCCAAGTGCCTCAGTTCCACCGCTTACAAGGTGGGGTGGGCAGCCCCCCAGACGTCCCCCCCAGCGACCCTCCCCCTTGTATACACACTCTTGTGGGGCCCCCTCTCTCACTGACCTCCAGAACAGGGCAGAAGTGATATCATGTTCTCCTTCAAGATGAAGCAATAAAGACCCTGGTTTTATTTTGGGACCCCCCGCCCCCGCCAAGCTCCCTCATTCCAGAGGAAGCCAGAAGCAATGCCAGGAACCCCTTATAAAGAGCTCATGGGGTCTCCCTCGAGCAGCCACGTGGGTGACCTTCAGTCCCCAGCAAACTGCAGTGAACAGCGTAACTGAGCTGGCTTGGGACACCAGGAGCTAGAACCAACCAATAAAAACCCACCTGTATCTCAGGCCCTCGGAAACTTTGTAAGAAAAGGAGTGTGTGTGGTCTCCAGGTGCTAAGTGTTGCGGCAATCTGTTACAGAGCAACAGCTAGTGGATACAACAGGCGTAGTTGTAACCTTGACCCAGATGCACTGCTGACTGAGGGTGTCATGGGGTCAGGTGCTGTGCTAAGTCTCTTATAGGTGCCCTTTCCTTTTTTAACCTTGTTTTTATTTTTGATTTTATGTGTTTATAGAGAGAGGGGAAGGGAGGGAGAAAGAATGGGAGAGAAACACAGATGTGCAAGGGAAACACCCATCAGTTGCCTCTCAAACACCCCCTGTTGGCACTCAATCCACTGAGCTATACCAGCCAGGGAATGTTTCGTTTTGTTTTTTGTTTGTTTTAATTCTCACCCAAGGACATGCTTATTGATTTTAGACAGAGGGGAAGGGAAGGAGGGAGGGAGGGAGGAAGAGAGATATCGATCAGTTGCCTTTCGGTGCCCCATCTGGAACCGAACCTGAAAGTCGGTCATGTGCCCTGACCGGGAATCGAACCCCCAACCTTTATGATTATGGGATGATGCTACAATCAACTGAGCCACACTGGCCAGGGCAAGTGCACTTTCGGATGAAAAAGAAATATATCAGATAGGAGAACCCAGGTAACATTCTCCATGACATCCAGGTGGGAGTTTAGGTTCAACCAGCCACAGAAAGAAGAGTATAAATCCCCAGGAAATGAGAGGAGAACAGTAGCAGTGCCAGCAATGGCATCTTAGGGCTAGGACCTTGTCCAGACTTACAGAATGACCTTCATGTTCAACGTCCTCTCCTGAAAGGTCTCACAGAAGAGCTGTAAACCACTGAGCCCAAAGTAGTTCCCACTCAAGTCCAGATACCTCAGATGTTGGTGGACCAGGAGCACTGAATTCACAGCCTGGCAGGAACAGGAGGTGAGCTGACAGGCCTCCAGCCTGTGGGACAGACAGACAGCAGGAAAAGTCACCAGGCCCCACCTCCAGGAGCTGAGACAGAAACCACATGCCTCACAGCCTAGAAACCACACTCTGGTGGGAAATGCAATTTCAGTACCTGCCGGGTGCTGGTTTGTTGTGTGTTTGTGGTGATTATTCAGAGGGAGCCATGCAGTCCTGAACTCCGAGACAATAGGAGCCATGTATCTCATTAGAAAAGGTGAAAACTCATGAGCAAAAGAAACTGAGGGACAAAATAGAACCAGAGGCATGGACACATGGAGCAGACTGACAGCTGAGGGCCTGGGGAGGTAGGACTGGATGAAAGAAGGTGAAGGGATTAGCCAGAGAGCACATATGCATGGTTCATACACACGGACAGCAGTGTGGTGATGGCCAGAGGGACAAGGGGCAGGAGCTGGGTGGAGGTGGACAAAGAGGTGGAAACAGGGACATCTGTAATAGTGTCAATAATGAACAGTGAGTGTAACCACTCATTTAGAAAATATTTATTTATTTATTTAAAAGTTTATTTTTTAGAGAGAGGGGAAGGGGCCAGAGAGGGAGAGAAACATCAATGTGTGGCTGCCTCTTGTGCACCCCCTACTGGGGACTTGGCCCACTACCCAGGCATGTGCCCTGACTGGAAATCAAACTGGTGGCCCCTTGGTTCACAGGCCTGTGCTCAATCCACTGAGCCACACCAGCCAGGGCTGGAAAGCATTTGTTCGGCAGGCCCTATGTGCTGGGCACTGCCGGGGGCTTTGATGACAACGGGGGAGAATGTTACACTGTCTGTGGCGTCCTGGAAGTCATGGTTGACCAGGGTAGGGGCATGGCTAGGGAGAAGGAGGCAGGAAACCAAATAAATATATTCTGTTCACCTTAAAGAATAGATGCCACCTATTTCTCCAGCAGAACAGGCTTATTTGGGGACAATAAAACATTGGCATTTAGTGGATAAAGAAGTTGGGGTACATGTATAGAATGGAGTATGACTCAGCCATAAAACCAATGGGGTCTTACAGTTCACAACAGCATGGATGGATGAGAGGGTATGGTGCTGAGTGAGACACGTCCATCAGAGAAAGACAAATGCCACATGATTTCACTTACGTGTGCGGGATCTAGTGAACAACATCCACGAACACACAAGCCAGAAGCAGACTCGTAGGCAGAGAAAAATAGATTGAAGGCTGCCAGACAGGAAGGGTGTGGGGGACTGGGTATAAAGGGGAAGGGACTGAGAAGCACGAAGTGGTAGCTACAGAACAGTCAGTAGGCTGAAAAGCACAGCATAGGGGATATAGATAATAATATTACAATAACTGTGCATGATAGCTACTGGAAATACTGGGGGGAACACTTTGTAAATTACACAAATGTCTACCTACTATGCTGTATTCCTGACACTACAATAAAGTAACATGAAATGTCAACTACAGTAAAAAAATTGAAGAATTCTTTAAAGAAAGAAAATGGGGTATTTACACACGATAGAATATTATTCCGCTGTAAGAGAGAGGTTCTGCCATTCGGGAGAGTGTGGAGGGACCCCGGGGAGATTACGCTCCATAAAACGACCAGACCCAGAAAGACAGATACGGCAAGAACTTTGCATTTCTAATGACGTCCCAGATGCTGTTTTCCTGTCTGAGGACCACACTTTGAGAAGCAGTACTCTGCAGCTCCCCAGCCCTCCAACCCAGTGAAGGAGAAAACCCCCAAATGCACTAAGACTCCTCCAGATTCTATCCTGAGAGCGTTTTACCATCCTTGTTCTGCTCCCCCCCACCCCTAAAGGAAACAGGGGTCACTCACTCAAGAACCTGTATTCCAGAGTCAGGGTTCCGCAGGGCCTTACTGAGCAGAATTACCCCAGGGTCCCTCAGGCTGTTAAAACCAAGGTCCAGACTTCTCAGGGTTTTATTCTGCACCAGAGCAGAGGCTATATTCCAACAGCAGCCAGAGGTCAGGGTGCAATTTCTCAGGCTGTGAAGAAAACATGTAAGGGAAAAACCAACCAGCACATTCTTAGAGCTGACATCTTGCCTTTTTTTGGAGGGTGGGAGTATGACAGCTTTATTGAGATATCATCGACACATCATACAATTCACCCATGTAAGGTGCACAAGCATTGGTTTTTAGGACATTCACAGAGTTGTGCAACATTTACAATGTTGGGGTATTTTCATCATTCTCAATTTCTCCCTCTCACCCTACCCCACCCCACCCTGGCTCCAGTATCTGCTCATCTGCTTCCTGGGGATTTAAACAAAAGGATTAAAGTCGGAATCTGGAAGAGCTAGCTGCACCTTTGTGTTCATTCCAGTGTGGCAGATTCGCCTCTTCTGGACAATTGATGTAAATGGAATCACATGTGGGGATTCGTGTCTGGCTTTTCTCATGGACCAAAATATTTTTAAGGCTCATGCACATTGTAGCCCTTATCAGTACTTTGCCTCTTTAAAAAAAAAATCCTCACTTGAGGATATGCTCATTGATTTGAGAGAGAGAGGAGGTGGGGAGAGAGAGAGAGGAAGAGAAGGAGGGAGAGGGAGGAAGAGGGAGGGAGAGGGAGAGAGAGAGAAGAGGTGGGGGGAGAGAGAGGGAGGGAGAGAGAGAGAAGTGGGGAGAGAGGAAGGGAGGGAGGGTGAGGGAGAGAGAGAGGGAACATAGTTGTGAGAGAGAAACATTGATTAGTTGCCTCTAGTGATGCACACAAACCGGGCATCAAACCTGCAACCTAGGTCTATGCCGTGACCAGGAATTGAACCCATAACCTTTTGGTGTCCAGGACAATGTTACAACCAACCGAGTCACCCAGCTGGGGCATAATATCTTTTTTTCATTGACAGTTAACATTCAGTATTAAATGAGTTTCAGGGGCACCCCCTAGTGATGAGACATTTATTTAACGTATGGAGTGATCCTCTGGTAAGCCAAGCACCCACCTGGCCCCAGACACAGTGGTTACAATATCACTGACTCCCTTCCCTGTGTGGACTTTGCATCCCTGTGACGGGTCAGAGAACACTTGGGGACTTACACCAGCCTCTGGAGGGGACACTTGGTATGTTGTAAGGCATCCCAAAGCTCTTGGGCCCTTTCCTCCTCCATGGGGTTCCCAGCCAAGCTCAGATGGGTCAGTCTCTGGCTATTCTTGAGGGGACAGATGAGAGTGTTGTAGTGGAGCAGTGTGGGGTCACAGTTCTCCAACCTGTGGGACAGAGACATGCAGATGGGAGGCAACTCCTGCCCACCTGTGACAGGGTTCTGAAAAAATATATATATATATATTTAAATTCTTTATTTATTGACTATTTTAGAGGGAGAGACATCAATTTGTTGTTCTGTTTATTCATGCATTCATTGGTTACTTCTTGTATGTGCCGTGACCGGGGATCAAACTCATAACCTTAGCGTGTCCAGACAACACTCTAACCCACTGAACTACCCAGCCAGGGTCATGACTGGGTCTTCTGTCTCCTACCGATTGATGGAAATTTCAGTGGGGATTTCCTTCTAAATGCAAAAGCCTCGCGGTACCTCTGGGACCAGCTGTGAGGGCTCCAGGGTTTTCAGGCGAGGACAAGACAAGAGAGAGGGGGTCCTGGATGTGAGGACCGCAGACTGCAGGGATTGTGAATCAGGGAAACTGTGATACCATGGGCTCAAGAGGGGAGAGACAGAGGTCAGTGATGAAGGGATGGGTGTCAGATACAGACATGGTCCAGGAAGAGATGTCATCCCACTATGTAAAAAAAAAAAAAAGAAAAAGAAAAAAGATGCATTGGAGATATGAGTAGGCATTCATGGGCATTCGTAGTAGAGAGTCTAAGATGGATAGTAGGGTTGTGAGACATTTTTTATAAGTCAGGAAAGAGATGTGAATTTGATATCTGGGGGAGTGGAGGAGGGGTGGGGGGCTAGTGGACGATGGAAGGAGGCTTGACTTGAGATGGTGAACACACAGTATAGTGTACAGCTGAGGTGCTATGGAATCGTGCACTTGAAACCTCTAAAATTTCATTAACCAGTGTCACCCAAAAAAGTTAAAAACAAAATAAAATAGCCCTGGCTGGTGTAGCGCAGTGGATTGAGCGCGGGCTGCGAACCAGGCATTGCAGGTTCGATCCCCAGTCAGGGCACATGCCTAGGTTGCAGGCCATGTCTCCCAGCAACCGCACATTGATGTTTCTCTCTCTCTCTCTCTCCCCCTCTCCCTTCCCTTCTAAAAATAAATAAATAAATAAAATCTTTAAAAAAATAAAATAAAATAAAGGATCATATTAAAAAAAATAAATAAAATGTCTATTTTCCGACCACCTAATTCTACTTTTAGTAACCTATACTGAAGTAGTAATCCAAAATACACAAAAATATTGTGATATTAAAAAAAAATAAATCCCCGGCCCGGTAGCTCAGTTGGTCAGAGCATCATCCCAATTTGCAGGGTTGTGGGTTCTATCCCTAGTCAGGGCACACACAAGAATCAACCAATGGGCTGGGTTTGGGGGAGTGGTGAGGGAGAAAATGGAGACAACTGTACTTGAACAACATTAAAAAAATGGAAAAAAGAGAGAAAAGAAAGGAAAAGAAGAAAAAAAGAGTCAACCAATGAATGCCTGAATAAGTGGAAGAACAAAACAGTTTTTTTCCTTTCTCTAAAATCAATAAGAAATATTTTTAAAAATAATACAATAAAAAAACAATGTGATATCATTTTCTGCCCAACTTGACAGAAACAGAAACAAGAACACTGACAATGATGTATGTGGGATGAGTGTGAGTGTATGATTAATGAGTGTGCAAGTGTGCACTTGTGATTGTGTGAGCATGTGATTGTGAGTGTAAGCACATGGTTGTGCAAAAGTGTGCGACTGTGTCGGTATGAGTGTGAGTGGGTGTGCAATTGCGTGTGCGATTATGAGTGTGTGGTTGTGTATGGGTGTGCAATGGTGAGTGGGCATGTGATTGTGGGTGTAAGTGTGCAATTGTGCAGGAGAGTGTGTGCCATATGAGTGTGTGAGTGGGTGTGTGATTGCGTATGTGATTGGGAATGTGTGATTGTGAGTGTGTGTGATTGTAAGTGTGTCAGCACATGATTGAGTGTGAGCAGCCCACAGCTCCACTGAACACAGGACAGACACCTGCAGTGTCGCACATTTGTACAAATGTAATCACTGAGCAGCAATGAGGAATGGGCCACAGGCGCAACTGAACACAGACGGACACTAGCACGGGTGATTGAAAAGAGAACACACAGCAGATGAGGCCACCTAAGTGAAGTGCAAAGCCACGCAGAGCCACACCATGCTCAGTTCAGGGACACGTGTAGGGTAGCACCGTGTTCACACAAAGGTAAGGAGTGCACCAACCCAACTGAAAACAGCAATTGTGGGGGTGGGCGACGATTGTGGGGGCAGGCAGTGATCGTGGGGGCGGGCAGTGATGGATACAAACAGTGAGGGAGGGTCTAGTCCATAACGTGGAGAATGGATGCACCTGGACCATTAGAACTACATTCTAGGTATCAGGTGTGACTGTGTGCTTTTATGTACATATTCTCTCTGCTCAACACTCCACGGACCCATCTCTAATTATTTCCATCACGAGACCCAAGTTCGTTCCACGAAACACATGTGCCCCCTGTCCCTGCCTTTGTCCCAGAAGCAGTCACAACACCCAGAAAAAGACTTACGACAGTCTCTCCAGTTGGGTCGTGGACAGGTGATAGGCCCCTGAGTCGTCTAGGGAGCCATTGCCCAGCATCAGCGTCTTCAGGCGGAAGTTAGCTTGGAGACTCCTGGCAAGGCTACGGAGACTTTTAGGGCTGACCGGGCAATCTTCCAACCTGGGGGTTGGCGCAGAAACACTGGAGCTCAGTCCCTGGGGGAAAGCAGTGCCTCCAGAGCCACATACACCTCTCCCTGGGGACTCTGGGGGACTTCTGCATCTTCCCCAGCTGGGACTCCGGCATCAGTTTAGGCAGAGTCACAAATTAGAGCAGGAAAGGAGCACACACTAGGGGGGCTGTCGCTGACCCTCCCATAACTGGCTCGATGCAGCCCTTGACATTCAGTGGCAACACAGTGACAATAGTAAACAATATTATCTATGAGAAATTTGCTGAGAGAGTAGTTCTTGTTTCCTCGCCACACAAAGAGGGGAATATGCGAGGTGCTGGATGTGTTCATGAACTTGATCGTGGGGGTCATGTAACAATGTATATGTACATTAAATGACCATGTGGTATGCCTAAAAAAAAAAAAAGAGCCCTGGCCAGGTAGCTCAGTGGTTTAGAGTATGGAGCTGATACACCAAGGTTGTAGGTTCAATCCCTGGTCAGGGCACATACAAGAAGCAACCAACGAATGCATCAATAAGTGGAACAACAAATCGATGTTTCTCACTCTCTTTCTCTCTCACTCACTCTCTCTCTCCCCCCTCTTCCTCTTTCTCTCTAATGATCAGTAAATAAAAAACATTTTTTAAAAGGAGAGTGAAATGGATTAAGAGAAAGATAACCTATATTAATATAAAACACTATCACATGTCAACAGTAATCGACAAATTAAAAAATAAAGACAGCTTGCAAGGCTAAGAAAAAACACTACCTGCAGACTGACTATGGGACCCCCACCTGGGGGAAAAGACCACCTGGGTGCCAGGTGTTGTCTCTCAGTCCGGGCTGGAGTCTTACCTCAGACACTGCAGAAAACACTGATGGTGTTTCAAGACCATGCAGAGAACTTCCGTGGTCTCCTCTTGCAATGCCGTGCCTTGGATCTCCAGGTAGCTCAGACACTGGTTCTCCATCAAAACGAGGATTAAATCTTTGGTCATCAGGGAGCCATGTATGTGCCTAAGACTGGAGGGATAAGCTGCATCCAGTCATAGTAGGATATCACCAGCCAGTTAGTTCTTTTTAAACTATGTTATCCAGGTATAATGGATATACCCCAGAATGCATGTGTCTTATATTTAATGCACCCAATTCAAGCAGTTGGGGCATGTGCATGCACCTGTGAAACCATCACCAGCCATCAAGTGGCTACGTAGTTCTTTTCTTCCTCCAACTTTACTGAGATATCATCAACATATAACAATGTATACATTTAAGGTATGTAATGCATTGGTTTGATACATTTATATACTGCAATATATGGATAACGCCACTGTAGCATTAGCTAAGACCTCCATCATGCCACATAATTACCATTCTATAGCAACTTTGGAGTATACGATACAAATCACCCTAACCCTAACGCTAACCTGCAACCTTTTGGTGTTTTTTCCACAGTGGCTGCCCCTGTCTGCATTCCCACCAACAGTGCACGAGGGTTCCTCCTTCCTCTTTTCTCCACATTCTCCCCAGCACTTGTTTGTGGATTTACAGATGGTAGCCATTCTGACAGGCGTGAAATCTCACTGTGGTTTTAATTTGTATTTGTCTGATGATTAGTGATGGTGAGCCTCTTTTTACATACCTAGGGGCTCTCTGTATGTCCTCTTTGGGAAAATAATCTCACTTATAAGTGGAATCTAAAGAAAAGCAAAACTCATAGAAAAAGAGATGAGGTTTGTGGTTATCAAAGGCGGGGGAAGGGGCTGGGGAACTGGGTGAAGATTCTCAACAGGTACCAATTTCCAATCATAGGACAAATGGGGCCTGAAGTCACATGAAGTCTGGTGACTTTAGTAAACACTGCTTGGTGGCATATCGGAAAGTGGCTCAGAGAGTAGAATCTTCTTATTGCAAGAAACATTAAAAAAAAAAAAGAAATCCTCACCTGAGGATGTTTTTTTGAAAAATTGATGAGAGAGAGAGAAAGAGAAACCTAGGTCAGTTGCGTCCTGTATGTGCCTCACCCAGGGACTGAATGAACCACAACCCAGGTACGTGCCCACTGGGGATCAAACCCACAACCTTTAGGTGTACAGGATGGTGCTCCAACCAACTGAGCCACCTGGCCAGGGCAGAATTTATTTTTTATTTTTTATTTTTTG
The DNA here is from genome assembly GCA_004024845.1 of Tonatia bakeri. NCBI lineage: Eukaryota > Metazoa > Chordata > Mammalia > Chiroptera > Phyllostomidae > Tonatia > Tonatia bakeri. The sequence goes on from PVIA01004125.1 coordinate 113,098, forward strand.
GTCACTACGTGAGGTGATGGATATTAACTAAACTTCCTGTGTGCCCTTTGGGACAGTATGGAGGAGGCTAGAGGGTAGTAACACTCAGTGAGCTACGCAGACAGAGGACACAGTCGGCCGGCATGAGTTTGGGACTCACATCAGTTTCCGCAGTTTACAATGGGGGTGCTTCAGTGCTGCTGAAAGGACCCTCACTGTGTTGGGCTCCAGATCACTATCCGTCAGAGTCAGGGTTTCCAAATCCTCATGTGTCCTGAACACGGAGCAGAGGTCTTGCCACCACTGAAAAGGCTGATTTTTGCCTTCTAGTCTGTGTGGATTGGAGAGGACCGGAAAGAATGCATTGTTTGGAGAGTAAACCAGCCAGTAAACCCAGGGCTGGTGGCCCCTGCCCTGGTGATGAGAACAGATCGTTGATGACTCTGGTTAAGACTCCCTTCATTAAAAAATGCCCAGAGAAGCCATTCCATGATTTTTCATTCTATTCCAGGAAGGTTCTTAGCCTCAGGTAAGGATGCCTGTGTTTTCCCAGGAAGATTCCTGGACTCAGCTAAGGATGCCTGTATTTTCCCAGGAAGATTCCTGGTTTCAAGTAAGGACACATATTTTCCCAGGAAGGTTCCTAGCCTCAGGTAAGGACACCTGTATTTTCCCAGGAAGATTCCTGGACTTAGGTAAGGACACCTGTATTTTCCCAGGAAGATGCATGGCTTTAGGTAAGGACACCTGTATCTTCCCAGGAAGGTTCCTAGCCTCAGGTAAGGACACCTGTGTTTCCCCTGGAAGATTCCTAGCCTCAGGTAAGGACATCTGTGTCTTCCCAGGAAGATTCCTGGCCTCAGGTAAGGACACCCGTATTTTCCCAGGAAGATGCATGGCTTCCCCTAGCCTTAACACTAACCCTAGATGCCTAGGATAGTTTGGCAAGGTCTCAGATAAGGCAGACTGGCAGGGAGAGGCTAGATCACTCACCCAGTGGAAGAAAACGCACAGGGGTGGAGGCTGCTCTCCTTGGTGACGGTCAGTTCCATCTCCTGCAAATGTTCACAGTACTTGAGGCAGAAGGCGGACACCTGTAAGTCCTTATCACTCTTGATGATCAAGGTCACTTTATGGCAATCGTGCAGGATCTGACTCAGAAACGCTGGCTCCTGGGTCTCATACAGACAGTAGAACAGGTGTGGGACCCCATGGTGCACAGTGGGCAGGGCACATCCCCGCTGCAGGCCTGCCAGTTTCAGTAACTCCTTATTCCCCAAGGACAGCTTGCATTTAAAGGACCGCTCCACTGCCAGGGCACAGGTCTCATTGAAGAGGCCGAACAGGAATATCGCCATGTGGGCAAAGTGGTTTCTCTTGCTCGCTGGGTTTTCTACCAGGGGTTTCATGTGAGCCTGGTCCAGCATCTGGAAACCGGGGAGGCTTTGCGGGAAGCAGAGGATGTACAACAAGGCTGCAAAAAATTCCTGGAAGGTCAGGAGGGCAAAGGCATAGTGGCCCTCACTGCCGGCAACCCTTCGAAGAATGTTCACCTTGAGGAGAGCAGCCACGGCCGTCATGTCCAGCTTGGCCTGCTCAAGGTCCTTTTTACCAAACACCCACCGCTTGTTCCATATCCCATCTGCTGCCAGGTTACACAGACCTACCAACAGTTCCTGGTGAGGGTCATTGGGAAGGCTTCCAGCCAGGTTGGAAAACATGCTAGACAGGTAACAGGCAAAGACAGCGGTGGTGTTTGGGAACACATGGGCCAGATTGGCACCTCTCTCCATCTGCTCTTTCAGACGTGAACAAACCAGCCAACAGATCACAGGAACACGGCACATAGGGAAGAGGATGGGATTTCCCATCATAAAACACAAGGCTTCCTCAGCCTGCTCCTTGTTGCCAAAATATGTTCTGAGATACTGGGTTTTTTCTACCTCATTGAACCCTATGAGTGTCATGACAAAGGGAGACTTTAGAAATGACATAGCGACCCTCCAGTAGGATGGCCTCAGCAGGAGCAGCAGCGTGGCCTTGGGGAGCATCCTTCTGCTCAGCAGACTGGCCAGGAGGACAGATGCCGGCAGCTTCTGGCTCCAGTCCTCACTCAAGGCCTCTGGGCGATCTGTGAGGGTCAGCGTCAGCTCCTCGAAGCCATCCAGGATGAGCAGTAGTCTCTCTGGCTTGGACATCATCTTGGACAGGACAGCCTGAGACCCCGACCACTGGTGTGACAGCAGCTCACACAGGCTCTGCTCCTTGTTCTGGGCTACATCACAGCAGTGGAGGTAGAAAGCATACCAGAACTTGTGGCAGTAGAATGTGTTTCTTGCCCACTTCAACATTACCTGGTGGGCCAGGGTTGTTTTTCCCACCCCAGCGACTCCCAGCAGGACAACCGTCTTGGGCTGTCGACCTTGAGGTTTCCTGGGAAGAAACAGACACGATAAGAACTCCTGGTATGTGGGCATGTCTTGGTAGAGGAAGTCCACTTGGTTCCCAGGCCACGTGGTCCTGTTCTTCACCAAGGAATACTGGCACTTCACACGCAGTCGGTAGTTCTGTATTTCATCTAGGTTAGTGAGATGGGAGAAATACAGGTAACACCATCAGGATTAATTGTGGGAACTAACTGAGCCTTAGTTCTGGCTGGTTAGCTCAGCTGGTTAGAGCATCATCCAGTTACACCAAGATCATGGGTTCGATTCCCAGTCAGGGCACATACAAGAATCAACCAATGAATGTGTAAATAGGGGAGCAACAAATTGATATCTCTCTCTCTCTCTCTCTCTCTCTCCTTCTCCGTCTATCTAAAAACAATAAAGAAAAGTTAAAAATTAAAAAAAGAAAGAAAGAAAACCGGCCTTAAGTTTGCCAGCAAGCCCCACCATACACTCACCTAAATGGAACACTTTTCTGGAGAGTGGGACTCAGTTAAGAACTACAAGCCCCAGAAAAGTCATCTCGAAGTCAACCTAAACCAACCAAGGATGCTTTTGACATGAGATATGGGGGTAGGTGGGTGTCAAGCTGTTGACATTGGTATGTTGAGTCCACAGCTTCAGGGCCAACTGGAACCATGACTTTTTTGGCCCATTCTCCACATGTCTTGACTTACAGAGAGAAGATTGCCATTTCAGCCTTATGTCATTTCCATTCAGAGTAGGAATGATGGGAAGACGGGACCTGCTAAGAGCTCCTGTCTGCTTTGACCCTCAGGCAGAGTCTCCTTACATCTCATGGCCTAGGACTGTCACCCCAATGTCAAGAAAAGCTGAAGAAAAGTATTTCCCGCGAGGCTGGGCACTTTTCATCTGTTAGCACATGAGAAGGCTGATGAGAGACAGATAGGATGGGCCATACACCTCCATCTCAACCTACAATGCTCCTTGTCTCTCCGCTGTACCCTCAGCTGCACGCTTCACAAATCAGCAATGGTGCCTGGCTCCAACTGTATCCCCTCAGATGGACAGGAATTTGCTGACAAGATGTCTGAGAACTATTAAGCCATTGGCTTTATGACTTGATGCCACTTCCAGAATGTCTTCGCCATCTCTAATATTGAAGCAGGATATATGACCCTGGCTGAATCCACAGTGTTAACACTGGCTGCTCTTGCCCTGGCCGGGTGGCTCCATTGTTTGGAGTGTCGTCCCTTGCACCAGAAGTTTGCAGGTTCCATTGCCGGTCAGGGCACATACCTAGGTTGCAGGTTCGATCCTTGGTTGGGGCACATGTGAGAGGCAACTGACTGATGTTTCTGATTGATGTTTCTCTCTTTCTCTCTCAAATCAATGAACATATATCCTTGAGTGAGGATTAGGAAAAATAAAAATAGCCCTGGCTGGTGTGGCTCAGTGGATTGAGTGCTAACCTGCAAACCAAAGGGTTGCCGGTTTGATACCCAGTCGGGGCACATGCCTGGGTTGTGGGCCGGGTCCCCACTAGGGGGCGCATGAGAGGTAACCACACATTGATGTTTCTCTTTCTCCCTTCCCCTCTCTAAAACAAACAAACAAACAAACAAACAAACAAACAAACCCAGCAATTCTCCAGGATTTCTTAAGGGAGTGAAATCAAACTAGGCTAATGTTAGAACTGACCATTTTGCATCCGGCTGTGTGTGTTCCCATGACAAATTAAAATGGTTCCCTTTGGCAGCCCAGTTGGAAGGCTAGTTTCATGCTAACATAATTTGGATATTTTCTACAGTCGTACTTTTGACAGTCCAGGTTAGAAGGGGTGGGGGAAGGAGGGATAAGTAATGCTGCTATGGAAAAATTTCTCAAAAAATTAAAAGTAGAACTACCTAGTGATCCCATGTCTGGGCATTTACCTGAAGAAACTCAAAACACTAATTAGAAAAGATCTATGTATCTCTTTGTTCATTGCAGTGTTATTTACAATAGCCAAGATAGGGAAGCAACCCAAGGGCCCATCTGTAGACAAGTGGATAAAGAAGATATGGAACATATCTTCAATGGAATATTACTCAGCCACAAAAAAAGAATGAAAGCTTACCATTTATAACAGCATGGATGGGTCTGGAGGGTATTGTGTTCAGTGCAATAAGTCAGTTAGAGAAAGAAAAATACCATATGATTTCACTTATATGTGGAATCTAAAGAGCAGTATAAATGAACAATGAAAAAGAAAACCTGAAACAGATTCATAAACACAGAGAACAGACTGACAGTTACCAGATGGAAGGGGGCGGGAGACTGGGTGAAAAAGGTGAAAGGATTAAGAAGTACAGATTTCCAGTTATAAAAAGAGTCACAGGGATGTAAAGTACAGCACAGGGAATACAGTCAGTAATATTATAATAACTATGGATGGTATGAGGTGGGTACTGGAAACATCAGGGATTACTTTGTAAGTTAGATAAATATCTAATCACTATGCTGCACACTTGAAGCTAATATAATATTGAGTGTCAACTGTAATGGAAAAAACAAAATATTTTAAATTAAAAAAATTTAGCCATTAAAAAACAGTTGACTGGAAATATAGAGGAAAAGGAGGAACACTGTGTAAATAAACCATCAAGTCTTCAAAATAAATCAATATTCTTTTTTCCGAAAAGCAAAAGCAAAAATAGCCCTGGCTGATGTGGCTCAGTGGATTGAGCACCAGCCTGTGAACCAAAAGATCACTGGTTTGATTCCCAGTCAGGATACATGCCTGGGATTCGGGCCAGGTCCCCAGTAGGGGGTGTGCAAGAGGCAACCACACATCAATGTTTCTCTCCCTCTCTTTCTCCCTCCCTTCCCCTCTCTCTCTAAAAACAAAGAAATAAAATTAAAAAAAAATTAAAAAAAAAAGAAAAAGATATCCACTGTATTTGTCCACCTATCCGCCATTCCTGTTCTGGCCCCGATTTTTCTCTGGAGAGCCCCTTCCTGCTCTCGGTCTGCAACATTAGGTGGGGGCTGGTCCTACCACTGAGCTGTCTCACATATGCTAGCCAATCTCAGGTGACCAGAGTGTTTCATGACCTGCTCCATGGATGAGCTCCTGCCCTCAGTTTATTCAGCAGGGTCTGTTTGGGGACACTCTTATTTCTGCTAGTGTTACTAAGATGGTACCCTGGCTTAGAGCAGCTGGGGGCACAGGGAGTCACTGTACAGGGGGAGAGACCACTCAGGACTAAATCCATGAGAAGGAAAGGAGCTAGGACAAGAGAAATAAGGTCACCAGGATGTAGTCTGAGCCCCTACATCTGCCCCTACAGGTGAGGTGGCTGGGCCTCCTAGTTAGACAAGTCCACAACTACCCTTTGCTCTTACGTTCTGATTCACGGGAGAGACACCAAATTTATTTACAATCCCCCTCGCCTGAGGAATCGAGTTTCTCTTCCCAGCCCATAGCCCATTCTCCTGGAGGGTTTCTCATAACCTCAACACTTACCAGATTCTCCTGCCTCCATGTTCATTTGTGTTCCTCTGGAGTTCAAGTCCTCTGGCTCCAAGTTTGGTAGGATATCTGGAACAGACCAAGAATGAAGCAGTCCGTTGGGAGTGAGAAGATTGACAGATGGGATAGCAGTGGCCACACCACTCAAGTATCTCACTCTATAGTTCAGGGAGAAGAAAATTAGCTAGACCTCATCGTGATGACAGAGAGTGAGGAAATGGTGGTGCTATTTCATGATGGACTGAGGAAGGTGTTCAAGACCATATACGTTTATTGCCCAACCAAATGCTAGGGTTGAAATACAGATACAGACTCGCATGCATGTCTATATATGTAAAATACAGGAACACTTTAATATCTATGTGGATGTTCACATCTGTGTATGTATGTGTGCAAATCTATGTGTGCATTTATATGTATATGAAATTATATATAATAGCCATTGATTCTTGTTATTCATCATCATTATGTTCTATAAAATCACCGTTAGTATTGAATTAACCAACATGGACCCATTGTTCCAAGGCAAACACAGGGTTTGGTTCCTGTAGCCTATGGTTGCAATATTTCTATGAGCCCTTTAATACATAACCTTGGTCTATATGTGTTTTTGTCTTTTTGGTTTATTTTACTTCTAAGATTTTTTAATTATCATTGACAGTCAATGGAATACTACCTGGCCATAAAAAAGAGAATGGAATCTTACCCTTTGTGACAACGTGGATGGACCTAGAAGGTATCATGCTCAGTGACATAAGTCAAACAAAGAGAAACAAATGCCATATGGCCTCACTTATACTTGTATGTGTGTTTTTGTTTAGAGATACATTATTTGCTCTGACTGGTGTGGCTCATTTGGTGGGGCATCATCCTGCAAACTGAAAGGTCACTGGTTTGATTCCCAGTTGGGGCACATGCCCGTGTTGCAGGTCCAGTCCCTAGTTGTGCAAACCAATCAATGTTTCTCTCCCTCTCTTCCTCCCTCCCTTCCCTGCTCTCTAAAAAAAAATAATAATAAATTTTAAAGTGTACAATTCCAAAGTGAAAAAAAAAGATACCTTGTTCAATGTATGTTGTAGATTCATTCACTTTGGATGCAAGGCCAACAGCACGATGACCGAAGTCTGAACAGAGCTCACCTCACACATGTATTTTCTCCATGGGGCACATCACAGCCCCCCTGAGATCGGGACACTAGCCAGCACTTCACCACTACACTTGGGGGTCATGTGCAACAGTGATCCCACCACCAGGAAGCACAGACGAAAAAAACATGGCACCCAATAGACTGTGGGCTGGACACTTGTTTCCAGGATGGGAGAGGAGGCGAGAAGACAGAGTGACACCCTGTTCAGCTGGGAATGTGCCTGTGCAAACTTCTCACCACTCTGTGCATGTCTGTGAATGATTAGGACAGCACCTTGCATATGGATTTGAGCTTACAGATAAATTTTTAGTGAGCAGGAGAATCCGCAAGTTCTCAAGATTGACTATGTAGAGAAACAAAATACACGCATATGTATCCATATACATCTAGTTGCATGTACGTTACCCTCTTCCCATTTCCCCGCAGGGTCTAGTTAACACCGATGTTTTGGGTGTAAGGGTTTCCTGGTTTCTGATTCTGTTTTTCACACCCCCTCCCTGCTCCTCACATGTCTAGCTGCTTCCTCATTGGTTAGATCCCAACCTTAACATCACTTCATCCAAGAGGACTACCTGGGGCACCTTGTCAAAAGCAGGTCCCTCTTGACTGTCTCTTCCTTCAACATCAGTGCACCTATGACATGCTAGGTACTGAGCCAGGTTCCAGGATGACAGTGGCCAATGAGACAGATAAGGGACCTCGCCACCTGCTGTGTAGGTTTGTGAATTGTGTGGTTCATGTTTTCTCCATTCTTATCAGTATTTGAGAACTTGTAATGTCAGGTATTGGAAGAGGTGTGTTAATGTCTCATGCCCTACTTATGGGTTTGTCTATTGTTGGTTTTGTGTGTGTGTGTGTGTGTGTCTTCGAAGATATGTTATTGATAGAGGAATTTGCAATTTCAATCCCTCTTGTGGAATTGAACTGCTTTATCATGAAATGGCCCCCTTTTTTTTAAAAAAAAGAGTTTCTTTCATTTTTAGAGAGGGGGCTAGGGAGGGAGAAAGAGAGGGAGAGAAAAATCCATGTGTGGTTGCCTCTTGAGCACCCCCTACTGGGAATAAGGCAGGCAACCCAGGCATGTGCCCTGACTGGGAATTGAACTGGCAACCCTTTGGTTCACAGGCAGGCACTCAATCCACTGAGCAACACCAGCCAGGGCTGAAATAGCCCTTTTTAATCTTTAATTTGCTTGCCTTAAACATTAGGCTGCTGATCTCACTGAAACTACACCAGCTTTCTTCTGTTTAGTGATTTCATCACAGCATGTTTTCTTATCATTTTACTTCCAACTGCTACATGTCTTTGTCTGTCTGTGTTCATCTCATATAAGCGGTATCAGGTTAAGTATTTTTAAATATGCGAATAGGATAGTCTTTGACTTTTGGGATCAGGGTCATCATCTCAATCCACTACTTGCTCTCTTGTTCAAGTGGCCAGTATGGGTGGCCAGCAAAGCCTTCGGTTCTTCAGCACCCAAGCCCATCCTGCTTAGTGTCCCAGATGACCACTCACCTTGTAGTTCCCTCTGTACCCAAAGACATAGTGGCATCTGGTTCATCTTGGCAAAGATGTTACGAGTCACATCCCAAGCTAGTCGTCCAGGGAAGTACTCTATCAGGAGATGAACCACCTCCCCCCAGGTGGCTGTCTCTACCTGGTCCCAGGTGATGTGGACAGAGCCAGGTATGGGGTTCTCATTCACTAAAAGTTGCTTGAACCTTTGTAGATCCTCCTTGCTTAGGTAGAGCATGTATAGCATGACCCCATCCTTGAAAGGGGAGGAGGAGAAGGATGAGGATATCGAGGATGAGATAAAAGATGGAGAGGAGGTTGAGGTGGTGGTGGAACCAGAATCCACATTCATACTCATCTTCACTCAAGTTCAAGAACCCCAGGCACCACTGATTAAAAAACAAAAACAAAAACGACCAATCAGAAGACAGAATGGACAAGACCTGTGGAGACATGAAATTATGTAAAAAAAATGAAAACACTACCCAAGAGGACAGATTCATTTAATCCATATTTTGGGGATTCTAGCATGTACCTGGGACTCTCTTCACCTCCTGAGCTCTAAGATTCTCTTTCCTGTGGAAAAGCTTGGTGGCCCATCCAGCATTTGGGCTCAGTATTGAGACTCAAATCTGCTTTGTAGTTCTCCCTCTCTCTCTTCTCTTTTTCAAATCCTCAACTGAGGACATGTTTACTGATTTTTAGAGAGATAGAAGAGGAGACAGAGAAACATCAATGTGAGAGAGCATTGATCAGGTGCCTCCTGTGTGTGCCTCAAATGTGGATTTGAACCTGCAATCTAGGCATGTGCCCTGACTGGAAATCGAACCTGCTGCCTTTTGGTGTATGGTACAATGCTCCAACCAACTGAGCAACCCGGCCAGGTCTGTAGTTCTTATTCTCTGTGCCACTTATGGGTGAGGTAACATCCCTTCTTTAGTTAACCACAGAAGAGCTCTGTGCCTCTTTTCTCATCATTGATACTTGGGTCATGTCATGCCTGCTCACAGGACTGTGAGGATTCTCAGAGATAAGTCCACAAGGACATCGAAGGCACATCCTGGCACATCGTAGTGAACATTACTCAAGGTTTACTTTTACTCCATGGTTATTTAAAAAAGTGCCCGCAGTGGAAGGTATGCTAATCCTCACTATCCATCCCCTCCACTCTACCATCTTTCTCTGTCTTCTTCCGTGTTTACTGTGGACAAAAGTGGAAAGTGGAGAAGAAAGGACAAAAGAAGGAGGTCCCTAGCAGGAGATGGGCTTCCTTCTTGGTTAACCTGCTACTTGTATCCTATTGCTTCTCTGAGCTGTCTATAATGATTATGTTTTAACTCTCATCCCCATCGTCGGAGAACTTTCTGGATGCTTTCCTTAAGTCATCATGTACTCAGTACTGACTCAAAGCTTTATCTATCTCTTTTGAGTCATTGCTATGGTGTTGGATCATCACAAGCTCACTGTGGTGATGGCCACTCCTTAAGTAAGCACTCCACCTTCACCACCATTCTTGAAATCTGTCATTTCTGAATCCTGGCTGCTTCCTACCTTACTCTCTGCTTCACTGTTTGCCCTTCATGACTATCTTCATTTTTTAAGTCTAATCTGCCAATGGCTACTGTAGACCTCCAAACACATGGAGACCCGTGACATCTCTTTCAGGTGTAAGGATTTTGCTAGATCTGACAGTCACACTCTGACATCTGGAAGGAAAAAAAAAAGTGGGGGGTGGGACTTAGTTCTTCCTTCCAGGACAGAAAGGCCGGGTTCCAGAGATAGGTAAGGATTTTTATCAATAGAACAGAGCTGGTCCTTTCCAAAGGTGAATTTCTAGCCTTTGCGTTTTTGACATGGGTCAATGGTACTTGGTGAACCAGAGTCCTTGATTGTAACCATCAGAAAGGATAGAAAAACAAAGAAAAGATCCCCCACTCACCCTTGAAGACAATTAGGCTTCCTGGCTCCTTCTTGTCAAAAACATCTGGTAAAGCAGAAAGAAAAAGCACTTGGTTCACCCTGCTCCAGCTCCGATATATTGGCTCAGGGACCCATTCCCATTGGCTGGGGCTGAGCCTGCTTTGCATAGATTTGCATAGATTTGCAAGCTTAGTAGGTGGCTCAGAGGCGATGAGGGACCGCTGGCTGTTCAGACAGGTGCTTCTGATCATCGATGAAATGGATGTTGTTCACCAGCGCCGTCTCCCCTACTCGGAGTGTAGTTCTATCGAGCCAAATGAGGGCCTTGGGGTCACCAGGACCCAACTGGAGGCCTAAAGCCATGGACCCTGTCAAAGGGAGAGGCAATAGACCTGGCGCGTGCGTGTTCCTAGTAGTTGTCCCTCTGTTTTGTCGGATTACGCAACAAGCAAACAAGTGCCTTACAGTTTTACCTGTTCCTTTCTAATTCCTTATTAATTAATTAATTGGGAATCAATAGAAGGAGCCTAATCCCGTGTTTCTCATTGAAGCCATGGTTCAGTATCCAAATTCATTGAACCTGGTGACTTCGTAGAATGCAACTATTGTGAAGAATGAGAATGGGATGTACTTGCAACAGCAAATTAATTAATTACAGTTAGTGTATAATGTATTAATTTCAGGTGTACAGCATAATGATTAGATATTTATATACCTTACTTACAAAGTGATCCCCCTGATAATTTTAGTACCCGCCTAGCTCCATCCATAGTTACTACAATATTATTGATTGTATTTCCTGTGCTGTATTTTACATCCCTGTGACTGTTTTCATAACTGGCAGTTTGTACTTAATCCCTTCACCTTTCCCACCCACTTTTTTCTAATTCATTTTTTTAATTGGTCACGTACAGTTTACATTCAATATTCTATTAGTTTCAGGTGTACACATATAGTGGTTAGACAACCATATACTTTATGAAGTGATCCCCCCTACAATTCTAGTACCCACCTGATACCATACAGAGTCATTACAATATTATTGACTATATTCCTTGGAAACAGTATGAAGAAAATTAACAATAGAACTGTCATATGACCCAGTGATTCCATTTCTGGGTATTTAGCCAAGGAAATTCAAAACACTAATTTGAAAAGATTTGTGCATTCTTTCTCATTCATACACCTTTTTCCAATGGCTTCCTGACTGCCGATTTAAAATGGCTTGTTTAAACTTAAAGTTGTGGAAGTTGTTGACAAACACCTTCACCGTAGTGGTGGCGTTCAGGGTAGTCTGCAGAGCTTCAGTGGAAAAGTCTTCATGTCCACAATGAAATGGTTTCAGTGGTGGTGTTACTGGAGTTGGGAGAAGACAGGGTCATGCATGGGGCTGCCTCTGTGATTTTATTCAATTGTTTTTAATTTTATTTTTAAATTTATTGAGAGAGTGAGAGAGCATGAGCATGAAACATCGATTTGTTGTCCCACTGATCGATGCATTCATTGGTTGATTCTCATATGTGCCCTGACCGAGGATGTAACCCGCAACCTTGGTATAGCAGGATGACGCCCTAACCAAATGAACCACCTGGCCAGGGCCAATTTGATTTTTCAGTGGCAATTTTCATTCAATGGTTTTGCCGCCTCTGATCTTAAAGCCTCCTCCCTTCTTTCTTCCTCTCTTTTCATTTTGGTACGTGGTCTCCCAGCTATTTGGAGGAGGTACTCACATCAATGGTTTTTTGCTGGGATGGAGAGCTCCATTTACACCAGGATGATGTGGGTTTTAATTGCAAAGACAAAACCCTCCGGGTGAGCAGGCGATTTACACCTGGAGGGGAAGGGGTCAAAGCTAATAGGCAGCAGTTGGGTGTTGGCGGCTCCCGACCTATCAGGAATCTCTCCAGAGGGGGCAGGGAGAGAGCCACCAACCAGACGCCTACGACAGACCTGTGAGGAGGCTGAGGCCGGCCTGAATGCCCTAGGGCTGGTCACAGCTGGGAAGGGAGTGGAGTTGACTTCTTCTCCCAGGTCCCCTGCACTGGGGCATCGGGACACTTGTATGACATTCGAAATCTGGTCGGTAAGTGATATCTCCTTTCTCTTCTGCTCCAACCCTTTCTCAAACCTGGCATCCCTCCCTTTCTTGGAGGTATTTTCTGGCTGGCATTTTTTCTTTCTTTTTTAAACACAACTTTATAGATGTACAAAACTAGCACATATTTAAAGTGTGCAATTTGGTGAATTTGTACACAGGTGTTCCCCTGTGGAAGCATCACCACAATCAAGGTAGCAGATATATCTGTTGCCCCCAGAAGTTTCTTTGTGATTTTCTTTGTGTGCATGTGATACAACACCTAACATAGGATCTACCCTCTTAACAAAATTTTAAATGCCAATACAGTACTTTTAAAATCCTCACCCGAGGGTATTTTTAAAAAAATATTCACCCAAGGATATGTTTGTTGATTTCAGAGAGAGAGGGGTTGGGGGTGGAGAGAGAGAGAGAGAGAAACCATTGATCGTCTTTCATACATACCCCAGCAGGAGATCAAATCCGCAACCTCGGCATGTGCCCTGACTGGGAATTGAACCTGCAACCTTTTGGTGTATGGGATGATGCTCCAACCGACTAAGCCACCCGGCCAGGGCGACAATACAGTTCTATTGACTTTGCTGTATAGAAGACCTCTAGAACTAATTTATTCTGCCTAACTGAAACTTCACACCGTGAAATGCACACACACTGAAATTTTACTCAGCCTTAAAACACTTCGTGATTCCACTTCTGGGAGGCCCTCAGTCAGCCTTCCAGAAGCAGAGAAATCCGAGGATGTTTCCCAGGAGGTGGGGGCAGGGTGAGCAGGGAGTTGTGGCTACTGGCTGTTTTCTGCATCAGATGCAGGAATTTGTTAAAGGTCTCATTTCCTCTCATTAGAAGCTTCCTGCCTCCAGGACCCAGGAGATTTCACAGTTAAAAAAAAAACACCTAACTAACAACTTTCAAGTGAATTTCTTCATTCCTGTGTTTTCTCCCTTCAGGGTTTCTGCCACCACTGTGTTCCCTGGCTAATGCGTTACCCTCTTTCCATGCTCTGGGCTGAATCTGATAGACACCTCATGCCTCGTGCATGGAATTCTTTTTCCTCCTGTCCCTTCTTGTTGGACTCACAGTGTCATCCCATGGTGCCCTGGAGGGTCCCTTCTCATACTCAGTGAGACACATAACCATATTTGCAGTCGACCCTCATTATTCATGGATTCCATATTTGCAAATTCACCTAGTTGCTAACACGTATTTGTATCCCCCCCAGATTAATGCTTGGGTGCTTTCTCTTGTTCTTGGACATGTGCAGAGCGGAGGAAAATCCGTCTCGTTGTTCCATCTCTCATTCTCTGTACACATGTCCTTCTGTGCAGGTCCGTTCGGTGGTGTGGTTTGCATTTCTGGGCTTGTTTTGGGTGGTGTCCTTGGTTTGTAGGAAGTGGGGTCTGGTGTCTGTTTATGGAGAAAACTGGATGATAGACAGGCTTCCTTCAGGTGTGAGGGAGAGTGCAGCTGGTCCTGAGTTCAACATTAACAAAACAATACACAGTCAATAAGGCACCTTTAAACAGAGACTCTCGCACCCCAAGATTATGTATTTGTTGGTTGGCAAAAATCTGACTAGAAGCAGGAAGAAATGTAATCCATAGCGGAAGTGGATTCATTAATTAAATATTCCTGGTGAGTTTTTTAAAAAATTATTTATTATTATTATTATTATTGGAAATAAGCACTCCTTTACTTCTTTTGGATTTTAGAGAGAGAAACATTGATTTGTTGTTCTACTTATTTGTGCATTTATTGGTTGCTTCTTGTATGTGCCCTGACTGGGGATTGAACCTACAATCTTGGTGTATCAGGATGATGCTCTAACCAACAGAGCTACCCAGTCAGGACTACTTACTTATTTCTAATTATAGTTGACATGCAATAATATATTAGTTTTGGGTTCCTGGTCACTTATGAGTTGGACTATTTTAGATTCCACGTATAAGAGAAATCCTATGGTACTTGTCTTTCCCTGTCCAGCTTATGTCGCTTAGCAGAATACCCTCTAGGTAGGGTCGTCCATGTTGTTGCAAATGGCAGGATCTCCTTCATTATGGCTGAGTCATATTCCTCCGTGTACATCTCTTCCTTTCTCTCTCGCATTTTCTTTATGCCTCTGTCCACAGACATTGAGCGAGTTTCCAGTTTAGGCTATTGTGAGCAAGGTAGCAGACCTCAGTTCTATAGACTGGTCACTGAACCCCCAGCCCCACAGGATGTCACTGACACTGATTTACAATGGTCTCCTTCCTTTACTCCTTTGATCTCCTTAGTCTCCCTCCCCTCCCCCACATCTGTGATGCCACTCACTCACTTCAGTGTTCTTTTTTATTCATGTTTAGAGTGAATCCCCTGAATCTGAGTGCAGTCCAGTCTTGAATCAGTAAATTTGCTAGGACAGGGCTTTTAGATTTATTATAAGTCATAAAATGCTTATTTCTTTTTTTCCCATCACCATTTATCCCCCCCATACCCTCTTCTACCTCTCCCCACTCCTCCCCCCACAATCACCACACTTGACCTAATAACATTATATATAAAACACTACATATTATATTTTATATTGCATATTCTATAGAAAACATTATGTATTATGTATTATAGGTAAACACAATATATTATACATGATTTTAGACACATGTAAATTTGGTGTGCATAAAAACACTACATGGCTGAGGCCTCATGTGTGCCTGGCACTGGTGGTAACAAGAACAAGGTCCCCGTTCAGAAGAAGCAGACGTCTCAGTGGGAGACAGGTTGATGAACATGAGTACAAACACAGGCAGCGGGACATGCTAGGAGGTGAACAGAGTGAGGGTATAGCTTCCAGGGGTGTCCAACTCATGGCCCTCGGGCCACATGCAGCCCAGGATGGCTACAAATGTAGCCTAACACAAAATCGTAAATTTACTTAAAACCTTTTTTTTTGCTCATCAGTTCTTGTTTCTTGTTAGTGTTTGTGTATTTAATGCGTGGCCCAAGACAGCTCTTCTTCTAGTGGGCTCAGAGACGCCAAAAGTTTGGACACCCTTGGACCCTTTGGGAGGAGGTGGGGGGTCAGATGTATGGTTTTTCTGCTTCCTTTCCTGCAGCTCCTGTTTGTCTTGTGTGTGGCACAAGTGTTGGGGAAGCCGGGAATCAGGTGCATTGGCAGAATGAGCTCCTTGGCGAGCCTGGCCGGGGACAACGGTTCCTGGGACAAACTTCTGTCCTACCTGAGGGGCCTGGATCAGTGGCAGCTGGAGGAATTCAAACTCAGCCTCCAGTCCCCTCAGTGGCTGCCCAGTGGCTCCCAGAAGATCCCCTGGGCCAACGTGAAGGCCGCCAACCCCGCTGACCTGCTGTGTCTGCTGAACGAGCACTTCTCGGGGAGGCAGGTGTGGGATGTGACCCTCCGAATCTTTGAGAACATGAGCCTGACCTCACTTTGTGAGGAACTGAGAGCTAAGATGAATGGTGAGTGGGGGCTGGAGGGAAGGGGGCATGTGGGGATGGAGATGTGGAGGGATGAGTATGGGGGAGACACAGAGGGATGGGGACATGGGGGGATGGAGATACTGGGAGCATGGGGGGATGAGGGACCAAGGGGACAGCTGCCTTCATGGCAGCAAGGATGTTGCTGTTGGATTTTTATGGTGTCAATCCAAACTGCTGGTCATAGATGAGTCACGATGGGCTCAATAAGTGCGCCACATGGCGTGTTAGAGTGTGACACCTGCAGTGGAAGAGAGAGAGAGAGAAAGGTGGATGGGGAGAGCCTCGGGTGTGTGATGTAGGGGTCTGGAGCTGTGTGGATTAGGATCATCAGCCACCCTGAGGAGGTAAGATTGGAGCCAAGTCTTGGAGGTGAGGGAGTGAGCCAAGTGGACATCTGATGGAAGAGCCGGTTGGAGTATCTGGCTGGACCCAAACTGCAGAGGCTGGGAAGCATTTAACATGTGCCGTGAGCTTTGCAAAGGAGCAGGTTTCCAAAGTGGTTGCATTGATGGAGCCGGGGGATGTGGCTCCTGCAGTCAACCCCAAGCTTGTCAGAGACATGGTTGGTCTTCTGGAGAGCACCCCTCACTGCCTGCTTGTTCCATCCTGGGGTACCTCACACTCCATCATCACTGTTTCTTTCAGAGATGGCACAGGCACCCCAAGAACCACGCCAAGAAGAACCAGAGATCCCAGAAGACCAGTCAGGTGTGCACACTATTTCATGATGCCTGCAGACAAATTGTTTGATGGAGCATTTTACTGAGTCTATGTTTGCCATTTTTCCTGAGGTTTTATCTAATTGATAGTAGATTCCACGTCTGTTTGTCTGTCTCCACATTGTCTTAGGGAACTCGTTTTAGAATAACTCATTGAGAAAGGTCAATGTGAGAGAGGATTTTCAAGAGCTTGTTTTATTGAAAGTTTCTCTAGCATACCCTTTGATGAATAATTTAGGTCAACTTCCAAGTTGAGAAGCATTTCCCCCCAGTGTTTCTGGTGGTCAATGTCCTCCAGAGCCCTGTAGTGATAAATCTGATGCCACTTTGATTTTTTACATTGTATGGAACCTGTCTTTTTTACTGTGATATAGCTTTTGGGGTCCTCTACCTCATGTTCTGACATGTCATGGGTGACTAAGTTCTGGGCCTGGCCCTCAAGTGGGACCTTTACATTTAAATTTAAAAAGGTATCTCCTTCTGTTCTTAAATTTTCTTTTTTTTTTTTAGATTTTATTTATTTATTTTTAGAGAGGGAAGGGAGGGAGAAAGAGAGAGAGAGAGAGAGAGAGAGAGAGAGAGAAACATCAATGTGCGGTTGCTGGGGGACATGGCCTGCAACCTAGGCATATGCCCTGACTGGGAATCGAACCCGCGATGCCTGGTTCGCAGCCCGTGCTCAATCCACTGAGCTACACCAGCCAGGGCTAAATTTTCTTTTTTAATAGTTATTTAAAAAATTTCATGGTTATAAAACATTAGATAACAAAATCTTGGGAGGTTTATCATAATTTCTTTTTTGAAAAAAAATAGCCCTGGCTAGTGTAGCTTGGCAAATTGAGTGCGGGCCTGTGAACCAAAGGGCCATCAATTCAATTCCCAGTTGGGGCACATGCCTGGGTTGTGGGTCAGGTCTCCAGTTTGGGACATATGAGAGGCAACCACACATTGATGTTTCTCTCCCTCTCTTTTTCCTTCCCTTCCTGTCTCTCTAAAAATAAATAAATAAATAAATAAATAATCTTATTGTCTCTTTGACAGTGAGTCTTCCTTCTCTGTTCTGTTTTTCTTCTTGTTTTTAAATCTTTATTATAATTTTTTACATTACCTTTTAGCCCCCTTATATCCCCCTCCCCCCCAGCAATCACCACACTGTTGTCTGTTCAGTTTTTTTTGAAACTCTAATTAGATATCTCTTGTGTTGTCCAAGGTTTTCTAAATATTTGTGTCTACCATCAAACTAACTTTTGCTGCTTTTTGCCACTTTCTGCTACTACCACTGCTCCTAAAGGTTAGACCCTTGTTTGTCTTGTTGAAGGCAATGTCATTATTGAACAATTTCTAATGCTGAAATGTCTTCTGAGCACTGCTCTGTTCTCACCCCCTTCTCTCTTTCAGTCCACACCAGAACGTGCCAAGAGAGGATGAAGGCTAAAATATTGGCAATGTGGCACCATACCCCTTGGCCGGAAGACCACATATACCTCCGCAGCGTCACAGTGCAGGAGCATGAAGAGCTTCAGCGTCTCCTGTACCCCAAGAGGACCGGAGCCCAGCCCCAGACGATAGTCTTGCATGGTGCGGCAGGGGTGGGGAAGACCACCCTGGCGATGAAGGTCCTGATGCACTGGGCGGAGGGCTTACTCTTCCAACACAGCTTCTCCTATGTTTCTTACATCAGCTGCCATCAAGTCAGAGAGATGGAGGACACCACCTTTGCCAGCCTGCTTTCCAGGGACTCACCCGACTCTCAGGCCCCCATTGAACACTTCATGAGTCATCCGGAGAGGCTTTTATTTGTCATTGATGGCTTTGAGGAAATGACCATGCCCTCCAATGTGGATGACAGCCTGCTATGTCCAGACTGGTACCAGCAGCTCCCAGTGGCCAGAATCCTACTCCACTTGTTGAAGAAGGAGCTGGTTCCCTCTGCCACCTTACTGATCACCACCAGGGACTGTTGCATGGAAGATCTTAAACAATTGTTATTGAATCCATGGTTTATCCAAATCCCAGGGTTCACAAAGGGAGATCAGGAGGAGTATTTCTTCAGATACTTTGGGGAACAAAACAAAACCAGGAGAATCTTGCAGTGGATAAGAAAGCAAGAAGTTCTGTCTCGTTCCTGTTCTGCCCCCCTTGTGTGCTGGATGGTGTGCTCCTGCCTGAAGCAACAGATGGCAAGATGTCCCTCTTTCCGGCTGAGTGCCCAGACCACCACCCATCTGTACACTTGTTTTTTCTCCAGCTTGGTCGAAATGGCAGAGGTGAGTTGGTCAAAACAGAGCTGGCTGGAGCAGTGGCGAGCCCTCTGCTCTCTGGCTGCTGATGGGATGTGGTCTTCAAAGTTCACGTTTGCAAAAGAGGACATCGAACATTGGCACCTGAAGGCACCTCTGATTGATTGTCTATTCAGGCTGAATATTCTTCGAAAGGCCAGTGACTGCGAGGACTGTGTCACCTTCACTCACCAAAGCTTCCAGGTGTTTTTGGGAGCCATGTTCTACATGCTGAGGGGAAAAGAAGGAGCCATCAGAGGTTTCTCAAAGTATCAAGAGATGAGGGTGCTCCTGGATGATGCCTTTGTGGACACAAACTCCTACTGGCACCAGATGGTTCTTTTTCTCTTCGGTCTCTTGAATGGAGACCTAGCAAGAAAAGCGGAAGATACTTTGCATTGTAAGATGTGTCCCAGGATCATGGACAAGTTATTAAAATGGGCAGAAGAGATACCCACATCTGATGCAGTCTCCTACAGTTTTGAATTCCTTCTGTTTTTTCAGTGCTTGTATGAGATGCAGGAGGAGGCCTTAGTCAAGGAAATTTTGAGGCACCTCCTTGAAGCAGACCTGGATCTTGGGGATCTTCAATTCCAGGCTATTTCATTTTGTCTAAAGCACTGTCAAAGGTTAAGTAAGCTAAGGCTCTCTGTCAGCTGTCACATCCCTCAAACGGAGTTGACAGCCGACGGGAAAACACCAGGGTGTGTAGCACATCATTATTTCTTTCCCCAAATTCCCTCTGCTCTGCCTGAGCTCTACAGCGAAAAACTGGGGATCCTTTGTTGTCGTTGTGTTATCAGTGGTTATGATTGATCCAACATCATCAATCAGCTTTACCCTGGGTGAAGATATTCCTTTAGTTATCCCATTGGGGGTCCCTGGCTCCTTTCATTGATCTAGTTAAAGGTAGACCTTCTATCTCAGGCACTGCACATGGAAGGTTTTTTATGGGGCAGACATTTTTCTAATGCATTGTCTTGCATCTGATGCCAGTACATGAATGGAGGGGGAGCTGCTATTGCCATTCATAGCTAAGAAAACTGAAGGATAAAAGCATAGTTTACTTATGCTCTTGTGGTTATTGAGTAGCTCAGCCTGGATTAGTGCTCAGCTCTCTCTGCGAGCTCCAGATTTTACATCAAATGTTAGATGTTTCTCCATCGAGTGTGAGTTGGGGTAGGAGTGAGGCTGATGGAGTCAATGAAATTCCAAAGCTTGTTCTAATGAGTTTGCCCCTTTATCTCCTGGAAGAAGGAAAAACCCCAGACCTATTGTATCTACTTTGGGTTCTTATCCTATGACTTTGTCCCATTCCTGATACTAATGATTTCCATTCATGACTTCCACTGGAGGAAGAATCCCAGAAATACTTCAGCTACTTTGGGTTCTCTTCCTATGATCTTGTCCCATCATGGACACTAATAATTTTTTATCTAGATAAGAAAGGTCTGCTAATTATTTCAGGTCCCAGGGATGTCCACCTCACCTCACTTATGTGGTTGCTTTCTTCTGACAAGAATGATTGAGAATTGCAGGAATTATATATGTAATATTTTGAGAACTATACTTTTGGGATTATACATTTGCATACCCAGAATGCTATTAAATCCCTCATCACATGTTAGGGTCTTTTTTTTTTTTTCTTGCTTCCTGTAGACCACATTCTAGGTATTGACTGAGGTTCATTTACTCATCAGCCTTCTCTCTCTCCCTCATAAAGAACAAGGGTTGTCAATCCCAAGATAAGCCAGTGGCAGGATGTCTGCTCTGTGTTCCACAATGGGAACTTGAGTGAACTGGACCTGAGTAACAGCAAGCTGAACGCTACATCTATGAAAAAACTCTGCTATGAGCTTAGAAATCCAAGGTGCAGACTCCGAAAACTGACGTAAGTGTGAGACCCTCACAGTTTGATGAATACCATAGTGGGACAACCAAACTTTTTTTAAAAATCTTTTTTGAAAAGACTTTATTTATTTATTTTAGACAGAAGGGAAGGGAGGGAGAAAGTTGCTTCTAAGAGAAGGAGAGAAACATCAATGTGTGGTTGCTTCTTGTGTGCCCCTGCTGGGGACCTGATGTGGCATGCCACCCAAGCATGTACCCTGACTGGGAATCAAACTGGCAACCCTTTGGTTCACAGGCTGGCACTCAATCCACAGAGGCACACCAGCCAGGGCAGAACAACCCAACTTTTTAAATCCCTACAGTAAGCATCTATTTGCAAGAAAGTAAGGTAGGTGTTCAGGAAAATAAATGTGCTTGTATTAGTGGAGCTTCTATTTAGGCAGGGTAGGTGGAAATAAAAACAAATGGAAATCTATATGAGAGGCACATGTAGAGAAACTAATTTTTCCTTAAGACCTCTGAGTGGGGCTGCTGGTTCGAGTTGGATGTGAAGGAGTTGAGAACTTTTAGGATGTTATAGGAGCATCTCTGTCTCAGTTCTAGGGTTGTGAACAGAACAGATGACTCTGGCCTTTGTGGAGCTTATCTTGAGTTGGAGAAACTTACCTAAACAATCAGAATTGTATATGAAATGATGACATCTCCCAAAGGAGAAGGAAATTAGTTTTCTAAGAAGGGCCTCCCCACTATCTAAAAAACATTGGAGCCCTGGCTGATGTGGCTCAGTGGATTGAATGCTGGCCTGTTGAACCAAAGGGTCACTGGTTTGATTCCCAGTCAGGGCACATGCCTGGGTTGTGGGTCAGTCCGCAGTTGGGGGCGTGTGAAAGGCAACCACACACACACTGATGTTTCTCTCAACTCTTTCTCCCTCCCTTCCCATCTCTCTAAAAATAAATAAATAAAATCTATTTTTTAAAAAAGTTTAGTGCCATGACTCAAAACCAAATTGTGGGTTCCTCTTATACCTTGTCCATCCTTGAAAGTCTGTGTGTGTGTGTGTGTGTGTGTCTTTATGATGGAAATGCAAGACAAGGATGCCATATCCCTACCGCCCTACCATCCTCCAAACTAGCTTTCTTGATTCTTCTCTTCCTCAGATGCAAATCAATAACCCCTGTCAGGGTCCTGAAGGAACTTGTTGTGGTCCTTCATGGTAACAACCGGCTGACCCACCTGAACTTGAGCTCTAACAACCTGGGAGTTACTGTGTCCATGATGATTTTTAAGACCTTCAGGCACTCAGCATGCAACCTCAAGTATCTGTGGTAAGTCTCTGGTTCCCCAGGTCTGTCTCTAGGACCACCCTCAGGGGAGAAGATTCATTGGGAGAACAGGAGTCAGCATGGCAGCAAATGGATCCAGAGGAAGATTAGCAGAGGGAAAAAATGTTCATGGGTGTAGAACAGTGAATCTCAAATTTTAATATATATCAGAATCATCCAGGTTGGGGGGCGGTGTTAAAACACAGAAGCGCTGACTTGGAAACTGCCCTGCCCCAGGGAGGGATCCGGAATGGGGAGGTCAGCTTTCGTTCATGTAGCAAGGGGACCTCTGTTCGAAGACTACTGTGCCCAGGAGTGATGGCCTATTTTGGGCCCTCCCTGATAGGTTGGAATCGTGTGGCCTCTCCTCCATGGCTTGTGACCGTCTGTTCCTGGAACTCAGTAAGAACTCCAGTCTGAGTTTCCTCAGCCTGGGGGACAATGACCTCTCTGATATTGCGGTGAAAAACCTTCAGAAGCCCTTTGATGTGCCCAAGCATGCCCTGAAGGAGCTCTCGTAAGTCTTCCCTCTTTATTCAAATATCTTCTTTGCAAGTTTGAGTGGCAGGGTGGGAGTATGTTTCGGGGAACTTTGCAGAGGAGCCCCTGTTGTATGTACCTATTCTGTTGACACAGTTCTTATCATTTTTATTCTCCCCACTTTCCTCCTTAGGGCTCAGTCTTGGCCAGTTTTGCCTTCAGCATGACTGTGGGACTCCCAGTCTCTTTGGTGTGGCCCCTGAGGCTTCTGTCAACTTCCCCTAAACCCAGTGGTGTTTGACCAGGGATGATTTTGTTCCTCAGGGGAGATTTGACAGTGTCCAGACACTTGCTTGGCTTTTACAGTTGGGAGCGGAGCAGGCTATGGGTGTATGGTGGTTAAAGACCAGTTATGATCAACATCCTACAATGCATCAGGCGATGCCCCACAAAAAGAATGACCTGACCCAAAGCTCAGTAGGACAAGGATTGGGAAACCATACCTTGACCGACTTTTTCCTCCTTGAAGCTTTTGTTCTGTATCCGATTTAATCTTCCTGTGAGGTTTGGTTCCCAGATGTGTGGCCCTAAGGGACTGGGAGTTTGAGAAAGGAAACAGGGCATTGCTGAGGCTCACCTTGCACCTCCTCTTTTCACAGTTTGGAGAAATGTGACCTGTCCCCCACCAGCTCAGAGGCACTTGCCTCAATTCTCACCAGCACCCGGAGAACAGCCCGGCTGTGCCTGGGATTCAATCCACTCCAGGACGACGGTGTGCGATGGCTGTGTGCCTCCCTGAGTCAGCCCGACTGTGCCTTGGAGAGGTTGGTGTAAGTGCCTCTTGGCTTTGTTTCTGAAAGTGACTCTTCGTGAGTGTTGGTGTTGGGGAGAATAGCTCTTTTGTTGGGACCTGTGGATAGCATGGAAAACTCCCAGACACTGGAGCAATTACTCCATGTACTAGGCATTGTTGTAAGACACAGATTTTAAGCGGCACCCTGGGTATGTCAAATCCATCCCTGGGGGGTTGTGCCAAGGAATTCCATTTCAGCAAGGACCCTGGGAAATTTTGATAGTTTCAGTCAATCGATATCAGAGTTCCTATCTTCAGACACAGAGCTGATACCAAAGTTGGGGTGGGGATAAGACAGATAAGCTTACTGCCTGTGTGGGGGATGTGGTTTTATGGATGAGACACCAAAAAAGAAATCAAGATAAGAAGAAAAACAAAGAGTGAGTACAAAAGGGTGGTGGGGTTGGTTACCCAACTTATCTGAGAAGGTGATGTTGAAGCAGAGACTTGGAGGAAGGGAAGAGGGAGGGAGGGAGGGAGGGAAGGAAGGAAGCAAGGAAGGAAGCAAGGAAGGAAGGGGAGGGGTTGCTGTTTGGGATGTGGTAGGAGGAACAAGAAAACAAGTAGGGTAGGAGTTATGTAAGTGAGGAGGGTGCATAACGAGAGAAAATGAAATTAGGTAGCAAAATGCCTGCAGAATGCCAGGCAGGGGGTGGGCGCATGAAGGTATCTGTTTTGTTTGGGGTGAGATGCAAAGTCATCTGAGGATAGGAGATTGGACAGATTCTACTGGGGGCAAAGTAGGTGCAGAACCAGTGCAAGAGGAGATGAGAGAGCTGGCCTGGTGCTGTGGAAGGATTTCAGGGGATCTGGAGAGGCAGAGCTAGTGAGACTTGGTGATGGATTGGAGATGACTTCAGAGGAAAAGGAACCCAGACCTGCTGCAGGCAATGGGCTTGGGTAGCCAGGTGAAAGATGGATTGGGACACAGGCGTGGAAGATGCCTGGTCATCAGCCAGGTAGAGGTATTATGCGAGCAGGTGTCCACAGGACTGAAGCACTCCGGTGATAGTGGGGAGCACTGGGCAGGGGTGAGTCCACAGCAGTGTGGTTATACAGATGTTACCCTTTAGCCCCATCTGCTTCTTGGTGCAGAGCAGGTGGAGAGCTGGGGTGTCCTAGGATCAGATATAGTTCAGGTGGGCATAAAAGAGTGGAGAAGGCCAAGGGTCTTGGGGTGCCTCCAAGGGGGCAATTATGGTGAAAGTTTGGGGAGGTGGCCTTGGCCAAAGGTTAACACTCACCTAGCACTGGTGGCAAAGAACCAGAGTATTAATAAGAAGTGAATACACATAATATGAACTAACATTACTCAGTGAGTTTGGGGATAAGTGTTCATTTGTGAAATCTTCATCTCCATCAAGGCCATGGGCATATCCATCATCTCCCAATGTTTCCTCTACTCCTCTTAAAAATTATCATCATCATCATCATCATCATCATCATCATCATCATTTTAATAGTAGTAGCAATATTATAATACTTAATATAGGATTTACCTTCTTGGCATATCTTAAGCATAAATAGAGTATTGTTAGCTATAGGCACAATGCCATATACTGGATCTCTAGAAGTTATTGATCTTGCAAAATGGAAACTCGATACCATTTAGCCATCATTATTCTTTTTTTGTTTTTACCTGCCCGTAATGACTGGCACACTCTTCTTTGTTTTTTAAAGATTTTATTTATTTATTCTTAGAGATGGGAAGGGGGGGGAACATCAAGGTGTGGTTGCCTCACTCACGCCCCCTACTGGGGACCTGGCCTGCAACCCAGGCGTGTGCCCTGACTGGGAATTGAACTGTTCCCCCTTTGTTTTGGAAGCCAGCACTCAGTCCACTGAGCCACACCAGCCAGGGCACGACTGGCACATTCTTGCCATGCTTGTTGTCGGAGTCTGGAACAGGCCAGAAGTCAGTGCACACTCAGGGAATCCTGGGTTAGGGTCCAGGGATGCAGCATGGTGAACGTGGAGGCCATCTGTGCCTGGGTGTCCTTGGGGTGGTCAGAGTTCCTGAGTTGCTGTCTCTGGGATTCTCGACCTAAGGCTCTGCTTCTGCCAGCTCAGCGCGCCCAGTTGCAGGCACCTGTCTGATGCTCTCCTGCAGAACAAGAGTCTGACGCATCTGAACCTGAGGAAGAACCAGCTGGGCGATGAAGGTGTGAGGTTTCTGTGTGAGGCGCTGCGTCGGCCGGACTGTACCCTGCAGAGCCTGGAGTGAGTGTTATGCTGTCCTGTCCATCAGCGGGTGGCCCCATGCCAAAGGAGTTCTAGGTGGCGGCCTGTTCTGGGTGCAGACATAACTCTTGACACAGAGGAGCCTTAGGTTTGGTAGGTGGTGGGGGTGTGCGTGGTGCATTGTGGTACCTGTGTGGGGAAAACTGTTAAGGAGCAACAACAGTGTCCATCGTCCTCCATTAACATCACTACCAGTCAAGGGCACCTGTTACCCACATCTTCACATACCCTGTTCCTAAACTTCCTTGAGTTCTTCAGTTTGAGAGGTAGAAAAATGGTAGCTCTACCTCTATTCTGTTTTACCATGGAAATAGCAAAATTTAGACAAGAGTAAAGAGAAGTCTATGTAATCTACTCCATTATCTAATTTCCACAATTACGGATTCATGGCCAATTTCTCTCCCCTAAACCCTCACCCACACTCTCCCCCCAAGATTATGCTGTGGTCAGTCCCGGGGGGTCATACCCCTTATTTATAAACTCGAGTTTTTCTACATTTGTATCTCTGTATAAGGATGGAGTTGAGCCATGTCTGAATGCTCGAAAACACCTGTGTGAATGTCCAAATGAAAAACTTCTTGATAAAACCTGAGGACTATGTTTTTCCAGTTGAGGTTTTTTCCTGCTGACGCGTGGGCATTACCCACCAAGGAAATCTAGCCATCTCGCGTCTGATTTGCGTAGCTGTTTATCTAGGTGGCCGTTTCCTTCGACTTGGCCCTTGACGGTTTCAAGCATGTGGATGTTTTCATGTTGTCAGACTCTTCCTGCAGGGTGGAAAGATTTTGTTTGCCTTCTCCCACCTCAAGGTATCACTTCCACTTTTACCTCTCTGCTCCCCCTGTCTCTCTCCACCTGTCTCTCTCTCCTGCCTGTCTCTTGTCTGTCTCTTTGTCTCTCTATCTGTGTCTCTTTCCTATCTGTCTGTCTTCTATCTTCTCTGTCTCTTCTCTGTCTCTGCCTCTTTTTTCCTCTCTATGTCTAGTCTCTGTACCTCTGTCTCTTCCCTCTCTCTTCTTTATCTTTCTTCTGTCTCTATCTCTCTCCTCTCTGCTCTGTCTCCTATCCATCTACCTCCTCTACCTTGTCTCCCTGTCAACCCTCCCATCCTCTCATTTTCTTTCCAAATATTTATCCAGATTCTGCATCTTGAGCTCCTTTTGGCACAATAACTCATTGCACATGAGATTTTGATGTGGGTTTTTTTTTCCAGCTCAACTGTTGAGCTCAGAGGCTGAAACACATCTGTGTCAGAGCCCTTCCAGGGACCCCTCTCTCTCCACACTCCCCTCCTCTCTCTCACATCAGTGTCTGTCTTTGTCTCCATCCCTCTCTCTTTCTCTCTCCCTCCCTCTTTCTCTCTCTTTCCCCTTCCTCTTTCTTTTTCACATCAGTGACTCTGTCTGTCACACACTCACACATACACGGATGGAGGACCAGCTGCAGGGCCAGGATGAGAAGTCATCTCTGGCGTCTCTCTCTTCTCCCTGGAAGAAGGTGAGGTGGGCTTGAGCTGATAAAGCCTGAGACTGTGGGATGATGTCCCCCTTTTGTACATTTCTATCTCGCAGTTTGTCAGAATGCTCTCTCACGGCCGAGGGCTGTCGGGAGCTGGCGGATGCCCTGGAGCACAATCAGAACCTGAAGGTGCTGGACATCGGGAGAAACTGTGTCCAGGATGATGGAGGGAGGTGGCTGTGCGAGGTTCTGAAGTGCTCGAGTTGTATGCTGAGCACACTTGGGTGAGTCGGTGCTGTTCTTTGGCAGGGGATCCCCCTGTCACTCTCCGGTGGGGACAGGTACTATCTGGTCGTGTGGTGGGGGTACAGGGTGAGACTTGTGAAGGACAACATTCTCCTTTTAAAAGTCTCTTGGCTTGTAGATATTCTTTCTTTCCATCAGTACGTTTTGGATAGAAGGTGCTGGGGGACACGGCATGCCCCTGCCCTGTGAATCTTCACTCGCGAACAGGAAGAAAAATTTTTGTTTTTGACTGATTCCTTTTTTGGAGAGAGGGGTGGGGAGAGAGAGAGAGAGAGATATCAATTTGTTGTTCCACTTATTGATGCATTCATTGGTTGATTCGTGTATGTGCCCTGACCAGGGATCAAACCCATGACCTTGGGGCATCAGGACAATGCTCTAACCCACAAAGCTACCCCACCAGGGCCCATGTTTTCATCATATCATGCCATTCCTACCCATCAAATGGTACCTTCACCTTGAAGCATTCTCTGAGTCCTCCCCAACCTCTTCTACCCTCGGCCTTTTATTCATTAAAATTTTACATGTATAGCCTCATGGTACCTTTCTTTGTAGACTTCACGTGAAAATCCCTGCTGTGTTAAGTTGACAGAGGACACATTTCCTTTTACCTTGTGTTCCCAGTAGCTAGCCAACCCTATATCCAGATGTTGTATTGTAGAATTTAGAAATAATACCCTGGCCGGTGTGGCTCAGTGGATTGAGTGCTGGCCTATGAACCAAAGGGTTGCTGGTTCGATCCCTAGTCAGGGCATGTGCCTGGGTTGCAGGCCAGGTCCTCCGTAGGGAGAGCTCAAGAGGCACATTGATATTTCTCTCCCTCTCTTTCTTCCTCTCCTCTCTAAAAATAATAAAATCTTAAAAAAAAGAAATAACATGAAAGACATGTCATAAAAGAGGCTGTAGTGCTAACATTTTAGTCCTTTCAAGGGTCTTATAAAAAAATTCATGTGCAGCCCTGGCTGGTGTGGCTCAGTGGACTGAGTGCCAGCCTGTGAACTAAAAGGTTGCGGAAAGGTTGCTGGATTGATTCCTGGTCAGGGCACATGCCTGGATTGCGGGCCAGGTCGCTAGTTGGGGGCATATGAGACAACTGATTGATCTTTCTCTTTCTCTTTCTCCCTTCCTTGTCCTCTCTCTAAAAATACATACATAAAATCTCTTAAAAAATTAACTCACATGCACTGTATACTAAAATTGTTGTCTTTCATGTTCGGGCAGGTGATACATATTTGTCTGTCAAGTGAGGTTTAAGGTATTACTTACCTGCATAGGGTTGGTGTGTGGGTTAAAATGATTTACACACAGGCATTTGGAAAGTGTGTGGCGTGTGCTGCTGGCAGGTCTGTTCTAGTAGCATTTTCCCCTTGGACTTTGCATTACTTTTATTTCCAATTTCTCAATATCAGAGGACCAACTTTAACACTTCCTTCCCACCCACCCCAGGTTGGAGAAATGCAGTCTGACTTCTGCTTGCTGCCAGCTTCTGTCCTCAGTTCTTGGAAGCAGCACAAGCCTGGTTAACCTGAACCTCTTAGGAAATGACTTGGGAACTGAGGGAGTCAACAAGCTGTGGAAGTCCTTGAAAAAATCAACCTGCAAACTACAGAAACTCGGGTAATAGCTACTGACTCTTACAGCACCTGCTGAGAAGTGGGGGTTGGGTTGACTAATAGCTAAAGCAGACATCAGGCTGACCCTGCATTTAGTATCCTAGGGCAGTGATGGCTAACAGAGTGTGGAGTAATGGCGGGAATGGTGTGTAGCCATGCCCTGGCTGGGTTGCTCAGTGGGTTGGAGCATCATGCTTTACACCAAAAGGTTGCAGGTATGATCCCCAGTCAGGGCACGTATGAGAGGCAACTGATCTCTCTCTCTCTCTCTCTCTCTCTCTCTTCCTTTCTTTCTCTAAAGTCAATAAACATATCTTTGGGAGAAGATGAAAAAAGAAATATAGTCAATCCTCTCTTCTAATTTTCTAGTTGTTTTTTTTTTTTTTTTGTAGGCTGGAAAAAGACTTATACCATCTAGTAAAAGGGAAGCTGCAGGAATTGCAGGCGAAGGGGCGTGTTCTGAGGATCCTGTGCAAGTGGGATTTGGATGACCTTGAAGACAAGTGGTGGTGGTGACCCAAGCATGAGAAGTCACTGCCTTCTCGTGGGAGGTTCTTGGAGCACAACCACCAGGAGCTCCTCACCCATGTATCACTCAGGTGTCCCTATTCATGGGACAAATGGGCTGCCACCTCTGTTGTTTTTCCACAGAGTGTCGTTGGCAGCATATTACAACCCAGTCGCTAAGATCCTAATCTAATGCTGTATTTGGCCCCAAGAGTCAACGTTGACTTTAAGTATTTTTTGTGTTCCTTAGTGTAATGTCTTTTAATTCTTGGGTGTGTTACAAAGACTCAGTAAAGCAAAGGATATAAACATAGTTTGAGAAAACTTGAAGCTTCATTTCTTGTGGATTGAGAAGTGATAATAGATGTCATCAAAATTCCATAATTATCATACTGTGATTAAATAAACTAGACAGACCTCCAGAATGATTCTTAATATGCAGACACACCCAACTGTGGCTTTTGCTTCTACCCTTGAGGCATCTGTGGCTCTGCGCCATCTAAAATATATTTTGCCCACCTGAAAATACCAATCAGCATGGATCCCACACAGAATACAAGGTGAATTCTATGATGCTATGCGTGGAATTGTATGTGAGGAATAGGAGTTTATTATACTGTAATTTTTCTCTCCCTTACCTAAACCAAGATTCTGTCTTGTACTCTTGACTTGTAAGACAAAGCTATTAAGAATCATAGTCGTCTTTGCGTACAGTTGGATATTTATCTTGCATTTCATAGCTTATAAAACATCCACATGGTGTGTCTCCATCTTCATCAAAGCCCCCTGTAGGTAGAGACATCCCTACTTTCCTATTTAAACACAGATACTGAGAAAATGCTTTGCAGCAGATTAGAGAGAGAGCATGTCAAATAACTGGCCTCTGAATGCATGTCTTTGGTTGTAAGAGCCAATGTGCCTCACACGAGCCTGTGAGATCCCGACACGTCAGATGCTGTCATCCTTCTGCCCACCCGTGTGCCCTCATTAAGAAACATAGGTGAAAGCCATAGTTGTGGAAATGAATATTTTATTCCCTTCCTTCTTCTGCATGTCTGTTGTTGTTGGTAAGTGCAAGATGGAAGAGCAAGTGGGGACAGGTATACGAGCTAATTTAAAATGAGCCCTGGCTGGTATAGCTCAGTAGTTGAGTGCCGGCCTGCGAATCAAAGGGTAGCTGGTTCAATTCCCAGTCAGGGCACATGCCTGGATTGGGGGCCAGGTCTCCAGTAGGGGGTGCACAAGAGGCAACCACACACTGATGGTTCTCTCCCTCTCTTTCCCCTCCCTTCCCCTCACTAAAAAAAAATAAAAGCTGCGAACCAGGCATCGCAGGTTCGATTCCCAGCCAGGGCACATGCCTAGGTTGCAGGCCGTGGCCCCCAGCAACCGCACATTGATGTTTCTCTCTCTCTCCTTCTCCCTCCTTTCCCTCTCTAAAAATAAATAAAATCTTTAAAAAAATAAAATAAAATAAAAGCTGCCCCGGCTGGTGTAGCTCAGTGGATTGAGCGCGGGCTGCAAACCAAAGCATCGCAGGTTCGATTCCCAGGCAGGGCACATGCCTGGGTTGCAGGCCACGGCCCCCAGCAACTGCACATTGATGTTTCTCTTTTTCTCCCTTCCCTCTCTAAAAATAAATAAAATCTTAAAAAAATAAATAAAAGCTAAAAAAAATTGTGTCAAAGTAGAGATTTAAACAAAAATCAAAGGTTTAGATGCCTTAATTGCTATGTTACTGGTTGCACTCACTTTAGGTTACTAGTTATTAAAATGGGATTGTTAAACCCTGCTTTTGTGAGCCCCAAATCCAAGATTATCCCCAAATATCTTCATTTCTTTAAAAAGGTAACACAGGTGTATTTTCCTTTTAAAATTTTTTTTTACTGGATTTATTGGGGGTGGTGCTGGTTAATAAAATATGTTTCAAGTGTACAATTCTATGTTACATCGTCTGTATATTGTATTGTGTGTTCACCTGCTGATCCACAAATTCTCTATTACTATTTTTCTTTGGTTCACAGGCTGGCACTCAATCCACTGACCCACACCAGCCGGAGCCATTTCTGATTTTTTAAAAATGTACTTTTAAAATACCATCATGCAAACTGCCAGTTATGAGAACAGCATAGGGAACAGTGTCAATAATATTGTAATAACTCAGTAGGGTGTCAGGTGGGTACTAGACCTTAACGGGGGATCCCTCCACAAATTATAGTAATGTCTCACCACTGTGCTGTATACCTGAACTAATATCTTATGTCCACGGTCATTGAAAAAATACAAATTACTTGACAAGATAAGACTGTCATGAGGCCAAAAAGAGAGAGAGAGAGAGCGCCAGTGCTGACCTACTGATAGGATGCACAGAAAAAAACAGCAACCAGGGCAGGCCTGCGTTTCCAGAGCTCTGAGCCGATGGGGAGAAGGGACCTCCATTCCTGAATCCACAGGTGTGTTCTGGGCATCCACCTGGTTCAAGATTTTACAGCATGTTTTAAGATACAAAACTTTATTGAGGGTTTAAACTGTCCTTGGGAGACAAGAGGGGACATTTATCTGGAAGGCCTCTCTGGCTTGCCCAAACCCACCAGCTAATAAAAACCATATAAATGCACCATCGATAAAACATGTCTAAATGGGGTGCTAAAAAAAGCAGGGTCAGTAATGCGTCATTCCTGGGCACAGAGTAGGTATGAGTTGGGGCTCCAACACATATCCCTCAAAGCTGCTCTTGCATCGGAAAGTCCAGTTTGCTTGCAAGCCGATTTCCATCCATGTGTCCGGTCCTGGGTCTGTCTTGTCACTCATCTATGATTTCCAAGGAGGGGTTTCTCTGTTCCTCCTCTGTCAGAAGTTGCTGAGTTTCCTCATCAAATTCAGCTTTCCTCAGCCTGGAAAATATAAAAAGGGCTGGATTCAATTCATACCTCTTTTTTTTTTCTCTCTCTTCTCTGTACTTTACCTTTCTTCTTCCTCCTTTCTTCCCTGGGCACACCCCGGAGGACCAGTGTGGCCTCCAAGACAGAAGACAGATGTTGGTGTGTGGGTGAACGTGGGACTCTTGGTGGTGTCTCCCTCACACACACACACGCGCGCGCTCTGGTTAGTAGTGCCATGTTTCTCTGGGGTGTAAATGCTCCAACCAGGGCCAACATCAAGCTGCCGACTGGTGTCACCAAACACTGGGAGAGGCTATTCACACTGGGTCCTTCTGGCTGGGAGGGGATGTCTTAAACGTGTCTCGGGACTGAACCAATGTCCTGTGTGATGGGAAGCCCCTTCTCCACCTCAGCATGAGGTTTCGGACAGGAGGTCTGGGGAAGCTCAGGAGCAAGACTGAGCTATTTTTATTTTTAGAAACATAAAATGGTAATTCTATTTAAAAAATATTTTTTAGAGGAAGGAGCATAGAGAGAGAGAGACAGAGAGATATCAATTGGTTGCCTCCCTTAGCTGCCCTGACTGGGAATCGAACCCCAAACCTAGGTATGTGCCCTGACCAGGGATCACACCTGCAACCTCCTCATGTACCGGGCGATGCTCTAATCGTCTGAGCCACCCAAGCTGGGCTAGTACTAATTCTATTTTTAGAAAGATAAAATAGTTTCTATTCTCTGAATGCCTGTCCTGGCCCTCTGCTGAGGTTTTGGCAGCCATATCTCATTAAAATCTCCCAACAGCTTTACGAGCTGCTGTTTTGACCAGATTTGTGATGAAGACACAGAAGCCCAAGGTCACACAAGCCACTAGAATACGGTGCTGCAGAGGCCGCCTCATGCACAGCGTTCTATTGCTGCTTTGAACTGCACAGGAGGGCTAAGCATCGTTGTGTCCTGGCTGTCCTGTGGGTACCGGTGTCTCTTATCTCTGTGTATTTGCCACAATCCCCAAGCTCATTTGTCTTACTATTAAAGCGAAGCACCTGCCTTCATTCGGAGGTTCTCATCAACATAGTTTGGTGAGACGGTCCACGGATGGGGGAGGGCACAGAGGCGAAGCGAGCTCACTGAGTGGTGTCATCATTTTATCGTATTGACTAACTTATATTTTCATTATGACCATGTCAAATAACTCTCCCTACTGTGCAGGAAGGAGACAGGTCATCAGACAGGACAAATACCCTGCCCCAAGCCCCAGGACGGAACACGTGAGAGGTGTTCCTACTCTGACCTCCAGGGCACAGAAACTAAACAGACCCCCACCCCCACTCCCCACACCTTCCGGTGACCTCCTGCGTCAGCTGCCAGGGCCCTGACGCTCTGTGTTCTGAAGCTTGGTGTGAGATCGCGCCAGGCAGCTGAGCTTTCTAGACTTCGATTTACAAGAGTGGACTGTAAAGAAATGGACTCATGTCTTCATAAGACGGAAAAGAAGGTAACTGTTCGTGCTGGAGCTACGCCAGTTGTAGCCCAATATCTTATAGCTCCCTTTTCCTGAAAGGATCGATCTGTTTGTTAACTACCTGTGACTCCACTGATTTCATTCAAGTTTTAGAAATGTAGGGGAAAATGAGTCCTGGCAGCTGTGGCTCAGTGGACTGAGCACCAGCCTACAAGTCCAATGGTTGCCAGTTCAATTCAATTCCCAGTCGGGGCAACATACCTGGATTGTGGGCCAGGTCCCCAGTAGGGGGCATGGGAGAGGCAACCACATATTAACGTTTCTTTTTTCTTTCTCTCTCCCTTTCCCTCCCTCTAAAAAGAAATAAAATCTAAAAAAAAAAAAAAAGAAATATAGGAAAAAATGAGAAAAATAGATGCTATGGATTCATTACATCATCATCTAGTAAAATAATACTCATTGGAGAAAATTATAGGAATAATCTGTATTACTATTATATGTGTAATTATAGACTTAATTATAAAGTTATACTTACAAATATATTTGATGATATCATATATTTATAATTATAGACTTAAATATATAAGTCTATAATTATAATACACATTTTGTGTATTATATATTACTTTTAGATAATTATTTTATTAGATTTTATTATGTTTATAATTATATGT